>SCLG01001127.1:0-15788 GCA_004367875.1 Oikopleura albicans
TTATAATGATCCTAAATATAAGTACAATAGAATTGTCGTGCCCAAAGTTTTGTTTTTGCATGAGTTTTTTAACATGTTACAAAATTTGTAAAAACAATTCGATAATTATAAGTTTTTAATTTGTAATTCCAATTTAACAAATGGTTTTAATTACTTTTTACTCCTTGATCTGATTGTCTTCATGTCGATCATATGTACGGGAGCGTCTGTAACGGTTGTTGTTATTGTTGTTGATTTTGTTGTAAATCGAATCAGCTCCAACTGAGCGTAACCGTTCGTTGTCATAGAAATCAAAACGTCGCAAAAATGCCGCGTTATGTTCGGCGGGTTTGATTTTGTCATTTTCATCAACAACCCAGGTGGCGAATGTGCCATCGTCCAAAATTGAAACAACCTCACAGGTCTCTGACTGAACCGAGACGCAATAAGTTTGAAGCTTATTTTTTCTGGAAGCGATGTTCATGAGGCGTATTATTTCCTCAATTGACTTCTTTTGTAGTCCACTGGCCAATTTTGCCTTTTTGACTACAAGTTCTTTGACCTTATTGAAGTCACCTTGGACCTGTTTGAAGGCCTTCAGCTGTGCTTCATTTAAGCCATCAGGGATATCCCTTGACCGTTTCTGGACCTGGTGTACTTTGAAATCGTACGCCGCTTGTTGATTGATGTGTTTTGCATAATCAACCGCAGTGTATTGGAACTCCTTGAAAGTAAGTTCGCTGAAAGGTCCATCCCGACGGATTCGGCATAAAATTTCCGCTGTCTGGTTGACCGAATTTGTGGTACACTAAAATGAGTTTGTGATTTTTACGCTTGAATTGGCAGCTGATGAATTTTTTATCTACGTGTTCTTAATTGCGGCGCCCGGTTATTAACGGATGGGTAGTTAACCATGAAATCTTGATTATTTTGGTTGCTATAAAATGTTGCTCCGATTCGAAAGTTGTATATCATAGTTGTTTTTTGCAACTTTTTTGAAAATAATTTTGGTAAAAAATTGTTTCAATTTTTGTTCAATATATTTGATTCTGGATTTTATGGCAAATGCAGATTTCACGGTACGTACGTAAAATTCGGCGAATGTAGGTTTAAGGCGGAAGGATGCCTCGTTGTTAACGGCTTCCATTTTTTCTACGAGCTTTAGGAAACACATATTGGCTTCGATTACTGAGCCAACTGATTTTATGCGACAAGCCGCCATTGCTTTGTTGATGTCATCAGCAATCATGATGACCGATTTGAGTTTCGGCATGTAGTCGAGGTAGTCCTCGTCGGTTTTCTGGAAAAAACGGATTAATTCCCACTTTCGTAGAATTGTTTCCGGTAGTGACGGCTTGTCGAAAACTTCAATTTTGGCATTGCGTTGTCTAAAGTAGTTAATTTAAGGGCGAGCTTAATAAATTTAGTAAATCTGTTTTACAATATTCTAGCCGGTATTTTATCATCGGTCAAGTATTTCGACCACAAAAATTTGCATATAATCTTTATTCTATAAACTTGTACAGATCAAAAATAATCATGCAAGTACTAACCTTGGTTATTGAACCAATCATTGGCGTGTTTATTTGTGTACTTTTGCTAAAATACCGGCTCTAATATTGTAAAACAAATTATGGTGTTTTTGTATATAGTAGTTGTTTGTTGAAAAATTATACAATGAGGAACCATAACTCTTGGATGAGTATGTATGGGGTTTAAAATTCGATGATATCTAATAATTTTTTGTAATGAACTATTCCTTTATGAAATTATTAATTTACGTACTCTTTGTTTCGTTCTCGTTTTCGGAGAATTTCTTGTCCATGAGCCGTGCGCGGGTCTAGAGGGCGCGACGTTTTAGCGCGCTTGAGCGATTTTAGGACCATTGCTGGGTTAGCGAATGAACCAGATTCATCTTCATCGTTATCTGAGAAATCAGATAAAGAGGCATCAGAAAAAACCGCTTGTGAGAGCGTTGGTGAATGATGGATTGAATTCATTAATTCATCTTCATCGATGGTACTAGACGCGCGTTTTGAATTCTCGATATCCATACTTGGGTTTTGAGTGTTAAGCTCGCCGATTTTCTGAAAATTTGCTCAATTATATTTTTGTAATTGTACTGTTTTTTGTTAAAATTTCATATTTTTAAGCTATTGTATTATAATATTGATGCTGGTTTGCGCAATGGAATTGGCTCCTATAATTTTGAACAGGAAGATACTGAACGTGTTACGGATTACGAATCAATTGCGGACAATAAAACACAATGCGTTGAGGCAATGTATCATTCAAATCGGACGGAAAATGTATCGATTTCTCGTGTTACAATAGCATATTTGCATGCTAGTGGACTTGTGAATGTAAGAGGAATGGGTAGGACCCAAATGCACGTGAATTTGCAATTAGCACGAGATGGCGCTGCTTTTCGGTTTGATTTGAATGGTGGTAAAATTTTGTTGTCCGATATTTTCCAGCGGTTTGACCGTATTCATTTGAATGGTTTGTCAGGTGAAAAATTACAGAAAACAGAGTTCTGGCTTCACAAGCTGTTGTTAACTAGTAATCCAACCATTGAAGTGTTTTCAACTTATACCGACCTTATCAGTCGCGAACGCAACGTGAATTCACATTGTGATTCACATGGAGGAAGCAGGCTCGTTAATTGTATGAAAATAATTTACAAAAGTCTCAACTGCTTGTATAAACGAGTCGGTGATGGTGTGAATTCACCTTTTGGTGTTATAACAACGGCTTGTGAAGACAGATCTGTGTGTTTTCTGCAACTTGGAAACCATCAAAATGAACATGGTCATACTACTGGGGATACCTTACAACTAGTTTTAAGCCTTGTGGGAGCACGTAGTTGTTTACGTATTGATCATGGACGCGGCGATATGGGATGTGAGTAATGTTTTAAAATTTGAAATTCCTAATTGTTAGTGTAGATTGACTTAGAAGTCTTGTAAATTGATTTGTCAGGGAAAAATGTGAATTCTGAACTTTGATAGGCTTTAGGTATTTTTGTACATTCATGTGATGATAGTGCAAATGGACGGCGCAGTTTGAAGCCAAAATTACATAAAATCTCCATGTTATTATCTACTGACTTTTGTAAAATGTAGAGATATTTTGGAAAGTTTTCGTCGACACCTTTTATTTCAAGACAAAAACATGAGCTTTCAGTGAAAGCGTTCCAATCTGGGACAGAGGCTTCCTCATCATAAAATCTATTTTTCAACTCTTCATACAATATTTCCGCAAAATCTTGTAATTCGTTATTGGAAAAATTTTGGTATAGTTCCCTGGCTATTATGTTGTGGTAAAATAACGAGGCGAATAAAAAGAAATCGCACTGTTTTACACAGTTTTTTGTTATCTCGCATTCCGCACAATTTTTATCACAGTGGAATCGTTTATTTATAACGGTTTTTGATATGCCCCTATTTTCTGCTTCTTTTTCACAGATTATGTGTAAAATTTGCCTAGTAGTATTTCTCTCTAATTTACGTAGTACTCCTATTATATTACAACTAGGAACAATGTATGTACCCGAGTAGACGTATGGTAGGTCGTCAGTGGTAAACGAGTAAATTGATTTTATGAAGGGGTCGACTCTGTTTTTATATTCTATATACGGTTTTACTCGGCCTAATTCTTTGGATGGACAACAAATTTGTCTACTGTCCGTTTGCCAAAATTTGTTTTGTACAGTAGGGTAATCCTTTCTTGTTATACTCAAAATTTTGAAAATTTCATTTTGGACCGAATCGTCTTCCGAATAATCGTTTTCGAAATCCGATGGATGTTTTTGTGTTAAAGAAACTTCAGTCCAAATAGGCTCCTTTTGAGGTGACTTTTTGCCATTTTTGTATTTCATCCAAATTGATAGGCCGAGTAAAACCGGACATGTGATATAAATTAGATGTTCCGTCCGCACTTAAATTTAAGATTTAAATTTTAGCTTTGGCATTTCTTGACAACTCTAAAGTTAACGCTACGCAATTGCATGCCGCGCTCGTGATTTTGATGGAAGCCATAAAAATTGATGGACATTATCGCGAAAATGGTTTGGCTATTGGTGGGATACATCCCCTATCTTTCCGGCATTCCTTGCAAATTGGTGGGAGTGCCTTATTAAATGCTCATGAGCGTAACAATGAGGGATTAGCGAAAACTTTGACTAGATTGATTTTGGATAATCAACTCAGTGTTAATACCTCTATAGTTACTTCTGATCGAATTAGTAACAGGAGTTATTTTTACGACGGTTAGTAAAATTTTATGCTAAAATTCTTGAACTCTTACTTTGATTTTGGGAACAGGTGATGTTGTGCCAATTGGTGCTTTGCGATTTGTGCTTGGGAATCGTCGATATGGACGTTTGATGGACTGTTACCGAACACGAGATGATCTTCGCAAAAGGATCAGTTTCCTAGACCTGGCAGCCTGAACTCATTTAAATGTTACTCACTTGGTATATTACTTGTTGCTAAACATGTTGTATTAAGATACGGTGTTTAGGGGTTAAAGAAGAGTGACTAATATTTATTTTAATTTTCTTTTGTGTATGCTCTTAGTGTGCATTTGGTTGGACTGATTATTAAAACAAATAATAGTACCTCTTTTTTAACCCCTAAACTCCGTTGTGGGCATATTTTGGTTGAGTTAACATAATACACAGTGGGCTCACTTTATGATTGATAATTTTACGTATATTTTGAAAAAATTCTTTAATTGATTCAGATGTTATGGAAATTTGATAAATATCTTGTTTTCTTGATTCTGAATGAAAGCACTGATATTTTTTAATTAAAGTATTTTTTCAAAATATACTTAAACATATTTGGAAAGTTTCAAAACTTGTTGCAGGCATATAGCGTAATCGCGTAAGAGTTGACATTTTAAAACACATATTTGTTGATTTTTGATTTTCGCGCCTGACACGTGCGCCCGCTTGCGTTTTTCATTCCAGTGAGTCCATAGAGTTATCTGAACATTCTTGGTTAAATTTCTTGGAAAAAAGTATTTCTTTGTTATTTTGCTGATTTTACAACTTTTGTTTTTGATTTTGTGGTAAAAAAATAAACAGCTTTTTATAATTTGTGATTCATTATTTGGGTTTTGATCCTAATGAGACTTATTTATGTATTTTATTTACCTGGCTCATCTAGCCATGAATTGCAATCATCCGAGTCGGAGTCGGGAGAGTTTGCGTCAATGGGGACCAAAGGAGGTAAACTGCCGGTTGTTATCTCGGATTCGTTTACTTCCGGAGTGTCCACAAATTTGGTGTAGCGTTCAGCTCTTTTCTTTGACAAAGCCAAATATTGCGCTTCTTCGGCCCAAATTCTTGGTACGAGTGCGAATTGTTGGTTTAACGGGCCGTCTCTTGTGGACCAAATCGGCTCTTTGAGTTTGACCACACGTGGTTGCTCGAAAACCGGTATTTGGAATTGATATTGGCGGTTGAGTCCGACCACCTTTTCCAACGTGATTTTGTCGTACTTTTCTCGGTTGTATGTTCCTAGCAAAATGCTTCTGAAAAGCCTTTTGTCCATACGAGGGGTGATAAAGAATCCTATTTGGTCGTATTTTCCTAATCCTTTACAGGGTATTGACGAAATGGGTGTGATGAGAAAAGAAATTTCGTCATCGTGACTTTTTAAATGCAAACTCGGGTGACGAAATCGGATGGAAAAATCATCCTCGTATGAATCAGAAGGTTTTAAATCAGCAATTGCTTTTTTCAATTGGAACATGCTGAAATAAATTTCGATTATTTTCATATTAATCAGTGGAATGTCTGAATTGTAATTCTGGTTCGAACAATTTTACGTGGAAAGTTATGTAATATTATTCTTTGATTTTGATTGGTTAATATAAGTTGAGCCGTAGGTTTCTATAATTTGGTTGTGTGCCAACGTTTGGCTCTAGAAACACGTGACGTGACTCTTTGTCGCCATTTTCATCCGGGTATATAAGTAATTTCGTAAAAATAACAAAACAACAAATCCCTTCTAGCTTGAAATTAAAACCAGAGAATAATATATTATTATTTATTAAATATTTCCTCATAAAAATGGCTTCGTCTCAATATGAAAATATGTATAAATTAAGTTCCGAGCATTTTGCTAATATGGATGAGTTGGACGCTGCTAATGATGGTCAAAATTATGAACTTCAAAAACTTGAGTTTGCTCAGAAAATAAGAGAGTATGAGATAAAAATGGCTGAATTGGCCATTGAAAAAATACGAGCTGGGTGTGCCCCAGTTGTGGATGTTGGGCGCTATGATCAAATTATTTCTGACCTAGAGAAAAAAAATGCTGTTTGTGGCCTTGAACTTGACACCTTGAAAGAACGTGAATATGATGGGCTTTTGGCAAAGTATGATACCTTATCAGGTAAAAAGGAGGTTTGTGATGCTAGTTTGGCATCTTGTTTGAATTCAACAAAAAATGGTGAAATTTGGACCTACTTTGGTGGTGCTATGATTTTGGTAATAATTATCGGTTTGTTAATAATTCTCAAAATATATCTTACCCGAAAAGAAAAGGTAGGTACTCGCGGCTGCTCTTGTAAGTGTACTGACTCTGATAAACTTGAGCGGTCGGCAGGTAATTCGCGTTTGGAGTCCAGCTTTCAGTGAAAACGGTCTGAATTAAATTTTGTGATAAAATTTGGTTGCCCCTACTGAACTTATTTATTTTACTGGTTTACTAACTCATTTGGTCATTTTATGATTGGGAGACTTCTGATATTTTGGATTATTTTTTGTCAAAATTTTGTTAATTTGAAATATCTTTAGTTTTCCCAATTATACGTGGGACCAATTGCGTTATTCGTTCGGATCTGATTATTCTACAAAATTTGACTTTTTCCATGACCTTTAACGCATAATATTAGAATTGCTATTTTCATACAGTTTGTGGGTTTTCGTTTATATTCCCTAGTATTTTAGTGTATAAAGTGGATTTTAACTTTATACATTTTCCAAAATTGTTTGAGTCCTTGTAAATTTTAATATCCACTTTATATTCTAAATTGAGGGAATATAAATGAAAACCCACATACTGTGTAGAAATTAGCAATTTCAATATTTTGCGTTATGTCATTTTTCGTTCGCTCGCTTTCTTTTGTGTGCTGTACAGTATGACCCTTTTCCTTCATGAATTTGGCACCATTAGCGCAAAAACACATTTTAAAGTTTTTAAGAGATAGGGTTGCCCTAAATGGTGTTCAATTGATGAAGTTCTGTTGTAAATAAATATTTTTGTTTATTTTGAAGTTTTGGTTTCTTCAATTGGCCTTATAACCGACTTTTAATCGGATATATCAAATATGAATATAAAATCTTTTATGAGTTGGTTATAAGGTCAATTGAAGAAACAATTGCTTCAAATTAAACCTGTTTTGATTGACAGTGTGATAAAAATAAATATTTTCTAGATCACAAAATTCAAAAGTTTATCGGGGCATATTGTTGTCCGAGTCCGATGAAAAGTCCTGATTGTTCGAATCATTGACGATAACGCCAATTCGCCATTCAGCGATGATTTTTGTAACCTTCATTGCCACCCAGGCTAGGTAAATATGATTAGAACTTTTTAAGCTAAATAACTTAGCTTGTTTTAATATATAAATATGTGTGTAAATATATGTTTTTGGTAATTTTTATCTATCCTATTTCATATATAGTGTAAATTCATTTTAACTTACAGAATTCGGTTTCGTCTGATACTAGATCATCACTGCCTCCAGTAGTTATTTTTCCGTGCATGTACTGGCCCGACGTGAATAGGGCCTCAACGGTGTCTTTCATGGCCTGGTTTGACTCGAAAGCTTCCTTGTCAGCTTCAACAACCATACCCATGGCCTTGAAAAGCTGGTTTGAGGCATGAAAACGAGGTTCGTTCATCTTTTTGTTGGCTGGCTTTTTTGCGTAATCAGCCCAAAACTTTGCCTCTTCAACTTTCATTTCGCGAGTTTGATCTTCGGAAAAAATTCTCGCGATCAGGGTTGGGTAATGAGAGTACAGCGGTCTTTTCGCACCTTTCAACGCCCAGTCCGCTGGGAGGTTGGAGGTAAAGCCCGTAACTATAAAAACTTTTTTAGTTCGAGTTTCGTTTATGTTGTTAAAAGGAAGCCTTAGTTTGGCTAAATTGACCGGTGCCCAAAGTTTTAATTTTGTCTGTTTTTTGATAGAATAAAATTTTCATTTATGGTCTTTTTCTTATATTTTTAGAAAATTGTGTTTTTCCGCTGAAAATCCAATATTGTTTTGATTATATAAAAAAAATTTTTTTTTTTTGATAATGTTTTAATTACCTTCAGCGTTAGCCGGAATGCGGACGTTGGTGCCCAAATCGTGCAACGTTTTTCCCAGACGGAGCTTCTTCTCGCCTTTGTTATCGTTCGACATTTTCCGAGTTGGGTCTTAACTTCTAATATTAATGATCATCGGGGAATAAGTGATCATATTTATTTTTACGCCACGACTCGTATTAGGCTTTTTGTTGATTTTATTCGATAAATTATTTTGTGCGTATAAACTAAATGTGTGTATTTATTATATTTGTCTTGACCAATGAGATTTCGCGATTTGGCCTTGGCCAATAAAATGGTCGTAAACGAGTTGTGGCGTAAACATGAATGCGATCACTTATTTTGATTTGAATTATTTCTATTTTTGAATATTAATATGCGGGTTAATTTATATTGAATATTTTTTAAAACCCAAACTATAGCGCGTTAGCGGCCATCGTTTCAAAATGTGGAAGGTGCTCGAAAGGCCAGACAATTAATTTGAGCGAAGTAGGTTTGTAAATTATTTTCAAATCAGTCCTTGACATTATTTGAATTGAATATATTTTTATAATTCGATTCTGTGTAGGTAAGCCTTAACCGACGTAATTTCTCTTTGCCATTTTAATGGTATAAAAATTGTTGATTTATCCCCGCATAATTTTTGAATGCTTTTTGAAAAATCTCGAAATTTCGTACCTTTTTCCGTAAAAATGGGGTCCCTTTTCAAAATGTTGAAATGTGAAATTTCAGTAATAACAAATTTTCTGCTGGGATAGAGCTTGAGAAAAGCTTGTTCGAAATTTTTGTTGCCTGATTTTTTCAAAAAAGTTGCCCCTTTTTGGCTCAAGATTTTACTGTACGGTGTGTGCTCACCGAAATCGAACACATTCGTCATAATTCCACAAATCGAATCATCAAAATATTTTCTTGAAATAATCGGATGGTTTCTTTGCATTTCCTTTATGGATGCCATTTTATATACAAAGGACTTGATGGACCCCAAAAACAAAAGGTACAGTATTGGTTTACAGTACATTTCTCTGACTGATTTTGCTGAGTGACGTCTCCGAGATTTCTTTTGAAATTTTTTCTAAATAAATTGTAAAACTTAAACATATTAAATGCTTGGAAAATAAATTTCTCTTATTTTCAAAATTGAAAGGTTGCGAGCGAAAATATTTGTGCGTTGTGAAAAGGAGGGCTAGAAAAGAAATTTTATTTCTAGCTGGTCACGGGGTTTGTAATCGATACTTTTATAAATTTTGTCTGAAAGGCCAGATTGGTGATTCTTAATTTATATTAAAATATGAAGCGTGTGGAATTATTGAAATATACATAAGATAAATTTGAATTTTTTAATTTGAGGTTTATTAAATGTGAATAGACTCCATTGTGCCAATTGACACACTTTCGTTTGAATCGATAGAGAAGCTATCCCTTTCGAAGTTCAGATTTAAATCTGAATCATCTTCCGAATCGTCGGAATCCCATGGTTTTTCTGTCAATTCTAGGGAATAAAATCTCGGAATGTCATTTAGAGAATTGTACTGTAAACTAAGACTGTAATTTTTGTTTTTGGGATCTGTGACGTCTATTTCATCATTTCCGTTAACTATCTGCAAAATCCAATTTAACCTCCAGGGATAAATTATATTGCTCTGTACATTTAACTTTTTTGTGTACACCAGTCCGTCATCAAAGTTAATACCTTTTTTGCATGCAGGTGTTGAAATAACTTGGTACCATGGTCTCAGATTGTTTTTCTGAAAACCCATTTTGTCGATCATAATTTTGTCGCCAATTTTTATAGGCATTTTTTCCGGATCGGTATATTTCATGTCTTTTTCAAATGGGACAAATTTAAAGGGCTGTCGGTACCTGCTTTTTAGCATGTTCTTTTCTTTTGAAAGTCTTGTTAATTGACGATTATGAAGCATTGATGACTTAAGGTCATCAATATTAATCTTAATGTGTTTATTTGTGAACGGGTCCCGTCCGAAAAAAATTTCAACAGGTCTTAACCCCTCAGGGCCCGGGATGAGGTTATATGCACGCGCCGCATTTCTTGCAGCCTCCGCTTTTGTGATTTCTAGATCTTGCATTTCACTGTTCAGGTGTTTGGAAATTTTTGCTATTCTGCTGTCCAGAATTGCCAGATAATTTTTGCTCCCTGATTGTCTGGGTCTTATTTGAACCTTTATTTTATTTTCTTTTAAAGCTGAGTCTTCAAGTAATGCGGTGTGTACACTGCACCCATCCATGCATATGGTCAAAATAGTGTCTGAAAATGAGCATGCGCCGTATATGCATTTTAACTCAATTAGCATACCTCTTAGTTTTTCTGATGTTAAGTTACCAGAAATTGGTAACATAGTAACATATCGAGATAGTGCGCATGTGGCCACTAAAAATTTCCAAGAATTATTAAATTCAACTGGATTATTTCTAGTTATTCGGTTGGGAACCGACCGGTCTTTCGTGCGGTGGATCTCATCAATGTATACGAGTTGGCCTACATAATCTGGGATGTCATCGTCAAAGTTTTTCATTGGGCGATAGATTTTCGGATTGCATTTCAAAAAGGTACAGTCTGTGCATTGGGAAACCATTGTTTTAACATGGTTTTCAAGAGCTTCTGTGTGAAACGCGTTTTTTATTTCGCGTATGAATCTAAATGTCGAGCTATGACCAAATGTGTTGTGTGCCGATTGGCACAATTGAGGGTTTTTTGAACTTGGCATAACAATGAGAGTTTTCTCAACCACACCATCCATTTTCTTAATCTTCAAAATATCATCCTGTAAAAAACTTCTTTTACTGATCATTAGTGTTTTTGCTCTGGTGTTTCTGTTGGACGCAGTCATATCATTTTTAAGCATATGTATGGTGTGTTTGAGAACACTGTCATTGTTTTGCCAGGCTCTAATTAATGAATTGTCGTTGATGAGCTCGTGTAGACCTAATTCTGGAAAAAAGTCCTTGCTTCTATTTCGTAAAATAAAGCGGGCCTCTAGGTCTTGGTCAAAAAGTTTAGAAATTTCTGAATCGACTTTTAGAGTTTGAAAAAACCCATTCGAATTTTGTCCGAAAGGAAATGTATCGTTTACTCCATCGTAGCATATTACATTTTGTTGTAAAAACATGTATCTCTCAAAGCTGACTGACGGTCTGTAATCTTTCGTATAATTCATTTTAGAAATTATTTCACAACTTTTATCAATTTGAGAGAATAAAATGGTGGCCTGATCACATACTTTGCAACCCTCACATGTTTTCGAGGATTCTCTGGTCCTAGAAATGTAGTCTGCTGCGATGATGGGTAACTCTTTGTTAGATACGTGAATAATTTCAAAGTCAATTGACATTAACTTTGCAAAAGCCGAGTTAATCTTTTTGTCTTCAGACGGTACTTCTAACTTTTTAATTCGATTATAGATGTCAGTGACTGATTTACTGTCCGTTAAGACTATCACCTTCTCTTTGCACAATTCAATCTCCACACTAGTTGCCGCTAGTGCGCACACAATGCCATTTAATTCACATAAACAGCTGCTCATTTGGGTTTTATTTTCCGCATCCGACCGTTTTCGGCTAAAAATTTTGATATAATTTTTTGTTTTTTCATCCTTTTCTAATTGGAAAAGAAAAGCACCTGTTGCGTACTCTGATGAGTCTACTACGCAATAAATTTTCTTATGGGGGTTCACAGGATGCAACGTCATTAATTTGTTGCATTTCGCTTTTATGTTATCAAAGTCATTTTTCAGCTGGTCGGTCCATATCACCTTATCCGCCAAAACACCTGTGGCTGCTGTGCGAACTGAGTGGAGGAGATCTGCTTGATACGGTAGGTGGTCACTTATATAACTGACGCATCCTATGAAAGATTTTAATTGCCTTTTTGTTACAATTTTTTCTGGTAACATTTCTTCGATTGTAGTAATTACATGTTTACAAGGTAAAATTTTCCCATTCGAAATATTTTTTCCAAGTAGTTTTATCGTTGTGCCTAACACCTGCATCTTTTTTCCTTTGAGGCGAAAACCAAAGTATTCTAAAGTGCTTAAAACTTGATCCAATTTTAGCAAAAAAGTCTTTTTGTCATTTCCGTAAATAACCAAATCGTCAAGATAACGGCACACATTTTGTTTGACATGCCCTAGCATGCGCATTAAAAATTCCCTTGAAACACTACAAGATGAAATCCATCCCATAGGCAATCTTGAATAAGCAAAAATTCCTGCATCGGGGTGTTCCACACAAAAGTATGGCCATAAGTCTCTAGATAGCTGAAAAGAGTAAAACATGGATGAAATATCTAATGTGGCAATGTAACCGTTACATGTATAGTATGCAACTTTTTGTATAATTTCTTTAATATTGTCCGCCTGCGTGGCGGTGTGCACTGTGGCATCGTTGACAGCTCTGGAACAGTCTGCTACTAGCCTAATGGAATTTGTATTTAATTCCATAGTGCCCCCTGTGCTACGTTTACCAACCGCGAATAATGGTAAAATGTGCAACGGTGTCTGGTCCTTTCCTAACCTTACCAAAACTGTTTCGGCTATTTCCGTTTTAAATTGAGCTCTCCAGCTGTCAATGACATTACTACCCATTTTACTGTAGTACGATGGGGCTGATTTGCCCAACAGTGCACCTTTAATGGTGCCCCTGACAATGTACCTGTCGTCGGTTACTTTGCCACATTCACCTCCAAAAAGTCTAATGTGCTTGTTTAAAATATTTTTAACTTCAGACTTCAAATTGGCGTCCTCTGGTCTGTTCATGCTACCGACTTCATTCAAAGGATCAATTTCGACATCGCCGATGGTGTTTATTGCAAGGTTTGCTTTTCTTTGCAATTCTATTTCATGCCAGAAACGGGCTTCACCGTCAGGGTTGTTTAAAAAACTGCTGTCGGTGTTGATTTCATGGGAATTTTCAATGAAAATTGATGAACTTGCAGGGGGGTTTGTTGACTTTGAAAATTTCGAATTTTTCAATTTAAACTCATAAGTTTCGTTTTTCGGTAATCTCTGAGTTGAATTATCAGTAAGATTTTTTGAATGTTGGGCCTTACTCTCAGTAAGGACGTTATTGTCGTTATTATGAGAAAAATTTAAAAATTTCGAAGTTTCCAAAGTCAATAAACTTTTCCCTTCAATTTGTAAATTAGTTATTTTCCCATTTTTTATGGTTAGATCAAAGTCATTTTTTAACATGTCTGATATTCCAAATAAAATTAAATTCGGATTTCCATCCTTTGTTACAACTGCATTTCTTACTTTCAAGACAGTGCCCGATTCACACGGAATATTGAAAGACACCCTGTAATCCAGGAGATAAAGGGAAATGTTTCCTATACCTTTAGCGGTAATCTTTTGCGTGTGAATCTTGCTGATATTTTTTGATTCAAATTTATTTATAAAACTTTCGTGAACTAAAGATGATGTAGCGCCTGTGTCTAAAACGATTTTTACATTTTCTGAATGATTTTTGAACTTGCATGATACTAAGAGTCCGTTTTTCATTATCTTTTCTCGTTGTTCAAAAATGTCGTTTTTGAAGTAAAACTCTTTGAATTTGAAGTTGGGCGCAATTGCTCGTGATGAAATTGAATCATTTCTTATGATCGGTGTTTTGTCTGATCTTAGTCTAAACATATTATAATTTAGGTTCTGGCAATTTTCTATTTCTCCGTTATGTTGAATAGAATTGGTGTCAAACTCACCTCCATATTTAAAATTTGACTGGGTGCTGGCCACTTCCAGGGCGTCCAAGTCGACCTCTTCTTGGTCGTCTTCCGTCTCGTAATCCGATTCCAAGGCGTCCTTGGTGATGTCAAACAGGGCTTGGTATTTTTCGTATTTGACGAAGCGATTTCCATTATTTTTGTATTCGGTTGGACGCTTGAAGTTTTGGAATCTGCCTCTGGCTGTTTTTCGGCGGAAACCTCTGTTGAAGCCGCCCCTGCTCGCTGAGTGGCCATTTCTTTGCTG
This sequence comes from Oikopleura albicans, assembly GCA_004367875.1. Lineage (NCBI taxonomy): Eukaryota > Metazoa > Chordata > Appendicularia > Copelata > Oikopleuridae > Oikopleura > Oikopleura albicans. The sequence continues at coordinate 14,289 of SCLG01001127.1, forward strand.
AAAATTAGGTTTGTTTTTGTCAAAAGTTTTACCGTAGTTTTTATCCCTTCCTCTGTTTGGCCGGGAATACTGTTTAAATCTATTGTCAAACGGTCGTTTATTTTTGTCAACTCTTTTATAGAAAAAACCCATATCGCATTGTATGTATTCATCTAATGTTTCTGAATCATTATCACAAATATCTAATGCGTTGAATGATGAGGTTGTTTTGCTCACGTTGTTTTTTGTTTTAATTATTTCATGCCAAATTTTAAAATACTCGTCAGTAGGGTTTGAAGGGTTCAAAAATGTCGCTTTGTTAAATAGAGTTAAATCGAACTCTAAATTCGCTCCGAGCTCAAAATTGAGCTTGGTATAAACAAATTCCTTTTCCGCTAAAAAATGCGCGATTTTTAACTGTTTTCTCGGGATTTGGAGTTTTTGAGATAGTTGAATCCATATAGACTCTAATTTTTTATCATCAACCTCGTTTGCACAGATTAGAAAGCAAATGTAATTTAACATAGGGTTAAATTCATCTTTTCCGTTAAAAAACACACCTTCGAAAAAATTTTCAGAAAGGTCGACATTTGTATAATTGTCGCTGAATTTTATTGTTTTTTCTCTTAAAGCCGAAATTCTCGACTGAATTTTTATTTTTGAAGCCTTGTTTGCCATGCAAAATTTTATAAATTTGCGAAGACCCATCATATCGGGCAATCCGTACTGACATGATTTTATAGCCAATAGTGACGTTTTAATTTCATTCCAATTTTTGAATGCTCCCCTAACAAATAATTGTTTAGTGATATCCGGCAGAACTGACATCAACGTGCTTATGGTCAAGCGTAGGGTATCCCTAATATGTGTAATGTTGGACACCGAGAAGAACATGGTCCAAGTAAGTACTTGTGATGGAGTGTAGTACACTTCCCCATACGGTACTCCTGAGAAAAAGCGTGAAAAAACGCTTTTGGAATCTTCCGAAGCTGTACCGGCTGGAAATTCCTTTATGGAATAGGCTTTTTCGCCTACCTTTTCTTCGTCCTTGACGATGACTAAACTGTCAATAATAGGGAAACGCTTAAACCTGTCTTGGGCCTTCCATTCATAGAACTCAGCTAATGAAGAAGGTATACCAAGAGTTGGGTCGGTTTCAGGATCATCTTTACCTAGGGTGGTGTCCCAAGTAAAGGAAAGGTTCCGGAAGTCGGGGTATCGACTTTTATCGGATTTTAATTCAGAAATGATGGTGTTTTCGACTGAGCGAAACCATGACCGAAGATAAGTGTCTTCACCTTCGGTGATTTTGTTTAAATCTAATTTGAACAAACCATGTTTACCAAATGACCTACAGATAATATCATTGTCAACGGCTTTGGGGGTAGAAAAATAATCCATGAGAGCGGAGTTAGAGGTTAAACGGGTGTTAAATCGTGTGTTGTAAGGGCAGGGGTCGTAACTACCACTTTACTAGTCACCACGGCAAATGTAACCCTTATTTGAGGTACAAACAACACG
>SCLG01001129.1:0-15752 GCA_004367875.1 Oikopleura albicans
ATCGTCCGTCCAAAAAAAGTAATTCTTGAGACGGGTTAAAAAAAACGACCCAAGTTAGGAAGCGTTTTGGTCAGCATCTAACGAACCCAAAACAGTAGTCTCCTGTGGGTCTTATACCAACCTTGAAGAAGTTGAAAAAGTTCCGCATGGACAACGTGCGAGCCTTCATTGAGCTCAAAAAGTGTTTTTAATGCGGTCATTGAGGTCTCCAGATGTCGCCATCCGGCAGATTCATGAAAAATGTCTTTTGAAGAAAGTCCGCGCGTTTTTTGCCCGTCGATAATTTTCTGTCGGACACGTTCATTTTCGGGCAGTTCGGCCGCAGTCGGATCACGCGCCAAATCGCGCTTAATTAGGCCAATGAGCGCTGCGTAAACGGTGTCAAAAACGGCGATCGACTTGGCAAGGCGTACAATATGGGCAAGTAGGTCGCCACTATTTTGACGAACTCGCGATTCTTCATGATCGAGATAACTTAATGCCAAATGGGTCGTTTCGGCCACTTGCGACTCCGAAAAATCCTCGAGCAGGTGCACCGAGGCCGATAATAGACCAGATGATGCTTCCCACGAAAGTGATTCACTTTTTAACTTTAATAAGGCTGAAAATATGACATAATACAGTCCATGGAATCCACTCTATAGCCCCATAAGGGGCAGTTTTCTCCGAAAAATATCGCCCTGCAAATAAACTCGTTAATGTTCTCCCATTACAGTCCTTACTCACTTATCCGGCGCTCATTTATCGGACGCTTTTTCGGCCAAAATAGCGCCATTCTTATAGAAAATTGACCTTTTTGTGACGATGCTCCTTTTTCGGACGCTATTTGCGAGAACCGAAAACGTCCGATAAATGAGTAAGGACTGTATTTCTTTATATTTTTGGTTATTGTGTGTTTTAATTTTATGAAAAAGATATCCCGCCAGTATCATTCCTAAATTGCGAAGAAAATTCAAAGTCAAAAAAAAATTCTGATAGTCTAAGACTTAGACTCTAAGTACACTACAGTGACTACACCACCTACCCAGTTATCTTAACAACTGTTTTGCTAAACAAAAGTGTTAAGATAATTGAATTTTGTTAAGATAATTGGATAGGACGTTTGGTAAGATAACTAGAAATCGCGATACGTTTCGTTCCTAAGAGTGCTAACGGAACCGATCATGTATCTTAACAAATTTGGGTTATCTTAACACTTTTTGGACCAACACTTACAAATTATCTACAGTAGATGTGCACACAACGTGACGGTTTTTGGGAAGTGGTAGTGTCGCGTTGTGTGCACATCAACTGTAATCAAACGTCCTATCCAATTATCTTATCAAAATTCAATGACCATAACACTTTTTGAGCATATTTGATGTTAACTCCCAGTGGGAAGTGCGTGTATATAAACACATGACTTGTTTTTTCGTGGATTTAAGGTATATGGAGGCCCCGTAGGTCAAAACGAGTATTGCGGACCTCCCCTCAACTTTTCGAAAAAATTACATTGACGGTATTTTTTGCGTAGGTTGGAGATTTCAAACATCTCTCTAGGGGGCCTTGGTGACCCAAATGAATTTCTGAATAGTCAGATCGACGTAGTTTGACGAGCTCTACAACTTGGCTTTACCACTTTTTTGAATTATTGACAATAATTAATTTTGAATTTTTTAAGTGCGTGTTTATATACACACATTTTCCCCCTACGGGTTCCCAAAAACTCCTGAGAGTTAAGATAACTGGTTAGGTGGCGTATATATATTATATACGTTATATACGGAAAACGATATAGCTTCCACATCTGTAAGGGAGACTTTTTTCGAATCCGAAGTTAGGCACCCCAGTGTAAAAATTTCACCCAATCTTGGCAATTGTTATGGAAACAAGTTCTTCTTTTTGTTGTTTATTCAAGGATTTAACGAGAATCAGTTGTCTTTCTCGTTGTAACCTCTGTGGACTGCACAGTCCGTTAACAATCGACTCAATATCCACAACTGCCATTTTTTAAGTAATTTTCATTCGTCAACTTTTTCCTTCTCTTATTTTAACAAAAAAAAGACGAAAAAAAAAAATTGGTAAAAAAAAATTAATGTTTGTAAATGTCACTGTTGGCTTCGTGTTTATTTTTGGGCAATGGTGGAATTTGATTGGCGCTCCGGGTCAGAGCGTTTCAGCAACAGCCAATCACAGCGCGATATCGATTAACAACAATATTTCCGTTCCGCTTTCGAATTTCAACGAGCGTTTTTATTTTAGTACAGTCAGGGGCAGGTTTGGGAATGGGGATCCCTTTTTCCCGGGTTTTTCCGCTGGATTGGCTGCGTGGGAGCGCGATTATGTGGTAATGGGAACAATTTTCCCGCGGGAAAACTTCCAAGCAAATAATTTCCCATAAATTATGGCGACAACTAATTACAATTACTAATATCGCAGTGATTTTCAAACGCGAAAAAAATAATAATGTTACCACTTTTTGGTAACGTTGCTTGACAGCGCGTCTGAGGCCTATGTGGCCGTTTTATTGGTCCCTTTTCCTTCTTTTAAAGTATTTGTGTATTAGTACAAAAAATATTTGTTTTAAAATAGGGAAAACCGACCAATGAAAAGGCCAGATAGGCCGCAGACGCGCTGTCAAGCAACGTTACTAAAAAGTGGTAACATTATTATTTTATTCAAAGTACATGAACAATGAAAACATAATAATTTTATACAATTTTGCTAATTGTCAGTTAGCAAAATTGTATAAAATTATAATAATTTACGTATTGACGGTTTCATGCACTTGGAATCAATCGCACTGCCATGTAATAAATACAAAAAAAGCAGATAATTTTTTTTTTAACCGTACGGGAAATGAAACTTAATTTGGTTGCAAAGTTCGATAAGATTTACAACGCATAACATACTTTGTTATGAAAAAAAGTTTGAATTTTTACATTGATTTTTATGGAATTGTCCTCAATCACGTGAACAGTGTGGGTACTATTGATTTTTTTGGATTATTGTGCATAATACTATTGAGCTGAATCCTATGTGGGCTTTTTACGATATGTTGTCTCGTTCATTAAATGTCAAGGTCAGGAAGTTAGATTATTTTCCCATTTTTCGAGTTTTTCCGAGATATATTTTTTTCTAGACCTCGGAAAAAAAAAATGCCCACATAGAATTGAGCGCCTGGATTAGAGGAACATTCGACCACAAAAACAAAATCAGTGCAACCAACACTGTTCACGTTATTGGCCGTTCAATTTCCTGTTTTTGACAAGTTCAAGTGGACGTGGGTGATCGGTGGTGATACTTAGTATGACCTTGGAACTACAACCATAATAAAGCATAAGTTTTGGTCTCCTAGCACAAGAAAAAAATAATGTAATCGTACGTGTGGAACGTATTATATACCGTTTTTCCGGAAGGTACTGTTTGTAAATAACAGGACGGGTCAGCCTGTAATAGGCTTTCTGTAACTGAATTACATGCCACTAACAACACTGTTGATTTAGTATAGCGTGGTTGATAACTTTTTTACAAGTCATCCAGATTCTCAATGAAGGCATGTAATGCCGATTAAAATTCAATTTGACCCTGCCTTTTTGCAATTTTTGAAATTTAAACAAATGTTCTGTCTATCTAAGTTGAGTATTATTTAACTTAGTAGTTAGTAACAGCATAGTTTGTGTCGTTTAAACAAATATGTATTCAAATATTCATTAATTGAACTGCCAGGAAACTAGTTGTGTTTTAGAAAATTGTGATAACAAAACTTTAACGTAGTCCTCTAAAGCAGAGACACTAACCAGTTATATTAGCATTTTTATTCTATATTGATAAAGTTTGGATGCTTATGTAACAAGAAATGATCTGTCGTTTTGCTCGTTGTTGCCCAACGGCTGCAGCGGGTTAATGAATCCTTGTGCCGTGTTCAAAAGATTTATTGGATTTCGCCCATCTAAAAAAATCTTTCCGTATGACCCTTTAAGGCCCTTAAATTAAGGGTTAATCTAACCTGTAATAAGCGTTGATGTCAGGCCGAGCGATTGAAGTAATTTGACTTGGTGATCCTGTCCAGCACTTGCCATTGCTTTGATTGTGTCCGCACCTGAACCAGAGAGTTAAAGGATTTTTTAAATTAGGTCAGTAAAAAATGAAATTTTAGTAACAGCTCTCAGTCCCTCGAGTGCTTCACCATACCCTTCGAATAAGCCTTGTTTTTAAGAAAAATAAAAAATTCTATCGGAAAATTTGAAAATATACGGAACGATAAAAGTGTACGATACAAGAACCCTAATTTGGTGGTAGTTAATAACTAGAGGGTTTAAAATGATAAGAAAGTGCAAATTTAATTTACCTATCGAGGTGACCATCTGTTGGAACTTGTTGATTTCGATTTCGGTTCTTTCCTTTTGCTTTTTGAGTTCGAGCTCGTTTTTCTTTTGTAGAAATTCGATTTCGGCATTTCGAGCCCGGGTGAGTTGATCGAGCTCGGCCTCGCTTTCAATTTTTGCGGCTTTTGCCTGTAGGTCGGCTTGTTCGACGTTGGCCTCGCCCTCGATTTTCGCTGCTTCGGCACGGGATTCGGCTTCGGCCTTCGCCTGACCGGTCGACTCAAGGGCCGCGGATTGGGTCTGGAGCTTCAAAAGTTCTTGGCGGGCCTTTTGTCGGATTTTTAAAGTGTGCCCGAATTTCGGGCTCCGAAATTGGCCTAAATACCTACTGTCCTGATTAGAAAAAAGAGTCGACAGTGAACGGGCGCTTACTCGTCATACAAGGCCCTTGTAACAAGGGTGTGCAGTTATCTTGCGAGCTTTTTCTATTTGTTCGAGAAATATCTCATTTTATATGTCAAGCACTGCGCCGTTGTTAAAAAAAACGTTGTTAAAGATAACGGCACAGTGAATGTACGGTATTTGCTTATTTGAAGTAAATTCCATTTACAAATTTATTCAAATCATAATGAATACTTTTTTATAGAAAATGGGAAAAATGAAAATGGTCAAATTTCTCTAACAAAAATTTTGGACAGTACAGTCACTATAGTGCACAGTACAGACAAGAAAAAAAAATAAGAATTGGATAGGTCAATTTTTCGAAAAAAACTGTACAGTTTTGTTCAGCTTGAAAAAATATATTTTAAAATTTTTGAAAAAATTGATTTAACCGCTAGATATCCTGCGCCACTTTTGGCCCAAAACTATGTCTTTATCCCCAATTATCACGTGACACAGTGACCTTGCGCAAAAATGGTCAAAAATTTTAAAATTTATTTTTTCAAGCTGAACAAAACTGTTTTTTTTCGAAAAATTGACCTGTCCAATTCTTATTTTTTCTTCTCTACAGTACTAGTCTACAGTACAGTAGTAGTCTACAGTGTCCATGATTATGGCGAGCAATGTCTCTCTCGTAAACCGAAAGTGCACATCGAGAGACTCTTGACTGACTGTATATGATACATAAAAATGTAAAAAAAAGTATTTAATCCGTTTTCCTGTTCGGCTCGGGCTTCGTCGTGAATGCGTTGTCTCTCCAGTTTTCCTTTTGCCTCTTGTTCAATTTTTTGAGCCTCATGTTTAGCCTGGGCCTCTTGGGCATTTGTGGTTATTTCGATGGCCAACTGGACCGATTTCATGAGGGAGTCCTTTGTACGTTGGTCAACCGGCTCAACACACTGGATATCAACCGACGTCACCGATAGCAGATTTAACGGAAATTTGAAGGAATCTGGGACTTTGTTTAAACCATGGTCAAAACCCAAAACCGCGCAGCGAATGATTCGTGCCGAGTTTTTGTGAAAATTGTCAAAAGTCACATTGGCGACGGCACCTCGGATTCGGGAGGCTAATGACTTGCACATATCTCCGACAAAATCCGGCACCGCAAAAAGTTTCAAGGCTTCGTCTGGTGAGGACTTTATTTAGGATGACAAGAGTGAAAAAAAATTTAATTTAACCGCTTGTCGGTTTTTTGACAATCAGCTTTTTAATGTTTTTTCGACATCTGTAATATTTGACATTTGTCATATTTAACAATTGTGATATTCTACATTCCTAAAATTCGACAATAGTTACTCTAAATCTAGTAATACGCCTGGACACCCTAGCTTTGCGGTAGTAACGTCAAAGTGCCAATTATAAGAAACGTTTAGTCGAAGTCTGGCGTGATCCACAGTCTCAACTTCAACATAATCGGTACAGAAATCGGGCCCAAGAAGAAGGACCAATGTTTTGATGACGCCCGGTTTCTTTGGTTTGTTGCCGGAAAGGGCCAACACCGTGAATTGTTCGTCCGGTTCCAAAAGAACCAAATCGGGACCAAAAACAACGCGAGCCTGTTTTGACTTGTAATCGTGAAGTTGAACCGCCGCATTGTGAGGCACCTCGAGAGTTACACAACGGGCTTTAGGCGGAATGTGATAGCCACTAACATTGAGTTAAATATAATTTTTCCCTCAGGTCACATGAGTCATGTGGGTTAAAATATAAAAAAACACAACGCTATACGGTTCCTACGAGACCGTTTCGTGTACCTTGAGTACAATCCTGGGTTAACTTCTTACGTGATAGCTTTTGAAACCATTTGAAAAAGATACGAAAAGGGACGTCAATGTCGAAAAATATAGATGAAATGTTTTAACGTAAGTACTGTATTTATTGCTTAAGAGATATCTATGTTGGGGTTCTAATGTGGTGCGCAGGCCCTCTGTGCCACGCGGACCAATCAGGGCCCTGTGCTCGGCGTGGCATCAGCAGGTTTGCGCCAGCACCAAGGCACATAATTTTTTTTTCTCTTTGTCGTTATAAATCGGCAACGTCGACATCATGTTCCGCGGGCAACACCACAAGGTCCGGTGAAGGACCACGAGGGTGATCGACCGGCAGGCGACCGCTGTACCTGATGATTGACCTCCCGGCAAAGTAAGCGAACGCGGAGCAGGTGGCGAAGGCGGCCGATTAACCCAACGTCGACCGCGACCGCTACTGAAGCGGGGCGGCGAAGGCGACCGATCGACCAGACGTCGACCGCGACCGCGACTGAACCGGGGCGCAATTACCCCAGACCGACCACGACTGGGCCAAAAATCATTGGGCCGGATCGGAGCGGCATCATCAACCGGTGAGCGGGGACGATTGCCGCGCGGAACAAGCGCGCGAGCCGGACCACGAGAGCGCTCAAAAATGCGCGGCTTTTCGCCCCGGGCCAATGGGATGCGCCCACGAGACACAGGGCGGAATCGATCAGGCGAAGCAATGGGTTCATCATCATCCGAATAATAAGGAATTGCCATCTCGTTTTTCTCTTTATTTAAAAGAAGCACAATATATCAAATAATGCAACAAAAAAATATATATAAGTTTTTTGGAGTGTGCAATATAGTATTTTCTAGGGATGTAAACATAGGAAAAGGGCATTTGGAGTTAAAGGTGAAGTCTAATAATATAGGTGTGTCCACATTTAGATAGTGGTTCACTATCTTGGAACAAACCCATACATTCATTGTCCAAATTTTTCGTCCCGTAAGTTTGTAAAAGGCTAGACAAGAATATCGCGTCTTTTGCAATTCAGCAAAAAAAAAAAGAAGACGCGATATTCCACCTGACGCATATCTGACTCTCTCGATGAATCTTATCGGAGCTAAAATTGAAGACCCGTCATTTCAAATTCATATTTTTTGTGAGGAGCTTAAAAAATTTACATACTATTTTATATAATACGAGAAAAAATCCGAGATAAAAGAGAAAACAAAAATATGTTTACTATTCTACGGGCTTCATCTTTTGGCGTTGCATTTTAATGATTTGCTTATACTATAATATATATAATATATACTATATATATATATTTTTTTTTTGCATAAGATTTGACCTTATAATGGGACACTTAGGACACTTATCCATTATAAAGTCTTGAGCGTTCTTTTAAATTTTTATTTTTTTCCACTTCTTCTTTGAATTGGACCTGTAAATCTCGTAATGAACCTGAGCCGCATATGGCGCAAAAAGTATCGCCTGGTTAGATGATAAATATACTATGCACTCATGGCAATATTTGTGTGCACACGTCGTTAAAAACACGCTAGATGATGCTGCATGCGTGCTCCTCATGGAAAACTCGCAATTTTGTATATGTGTTCTCAAATTGGTCCGTTTTACGGTCCAAATTTTCAGACAAAGTTTGATTTTGATTTCTCAAGTTTTCAATCTCAATTTTTAACGCAGAATTTTCTCTCATAGTATCACTGTACAGATTTGTTTCTATAGTGTTGTGTCTGACATCGTTTGTCAAGCGTTCCACGCTGGATCGGAGAGTGTTTATCATTGACCAAAACTGGGAAGCACTGGTAGTGCCGGTTCGGGGACATTTTCGATTTCGATGACAGACCCGTTTAACTTAGACCTTATAGCCAGAAATTAATAGGCTATCAATTCTAGAATTTTTTTTTTTTGCTACACAGGATGAACCGTTATTATAGATGTTTGTATTAACGCGCGGGCTTTCGTTCAAAAATTTTTTCACAAAAAACACCTACGCATTGCACTGTTAATAACCAAGTTTGTTGAAAAACCACCATGAAAGATAAATTTCCTTTATCCGGGATTGGCCATTTTGCTTCGGGGGCTTCATCCTAGTCCCTTCTTGACCACATCATTAAAACTCTGTTAAAATCATGAATCTTCTATTTTATTCGGCTTAAAACTTAAATTAAAACAGTAGACGCGCTATTTCATATACCGCAAAATAGCGCGCTCTTAACAGCACAAATATCGGTCAAAACGCTTGGCCGATTTAACAGTGACAGTTTTTCAATCAGATTAATCAAAACAGATTTCAATCCGATTAATAATAACAAGGGGTAAATATTGAGTATTTTCAGTTTGAATGGGTTGAATAGATTAAGATCAGCTGGATTATTTACTTCATGCGACGCATGACTAATTAAGGACCTAAAAAGACGAAATTTCACGTAAACAACGGAAAATAGCGTCACAACCACATGCTATTTTTGTGACCTTGAAAAATCGACCGTGCTTGATTTAGGTGGGGTAACAATTGAAATGCAAAAAAACCAAAGAAAAAGTAGTTAGATGGGGTAACAATAGTAATGCAAAAAACCAAATAGGAGGTAACAATAGAAAAGAAGAAAGCAATTTTTCTATACTATTGAAATTAACGGTAATTGTGAGTTAAAGACGATGAAATTTTATAAATGTATTTCATAATCAGTCTACATTTAACTGTCCAATAAAACTACTATAATAGGCGTTAAAATTAAGTATTTGTGAATTGATTTTAAGTGGTCTCATTCACGGTAAATTAGTAGCTTAATGAAATTCATTGATTTTTTTTTTTTCGAGCGCAGACATTCTGCTAAATTTGTAACAAATAAAAAATAACATTCAAAACAACGTGAAAGAAAATAGGTTACAAGGATTATCGCCTGCAATTTGACATAGGGAGTTAAGGACCACTAAAGATATTTAACTGAGTCCTTTCTGTACTGGCGTTTGTCATTGGTGCAGCACGGGCCATTTGTTTGTGCATATGATCCCGTTGATTGGCAACGTCTTGGTCAAGATTGATGCGTCGATTTCGGTCCGAAACTGGATCTAATCCAGAATTGAGAAGACGCTGGACATCGGCCGGAAGATGTTTCTCCCAAAGTTCCTCATTCTCTGTAACCATATAAGTCTGGCCAACAACCGAACGAACCTTTTCACTGGCTATTCAAAATCATTTTCAAAATCTAGTTTTCGGAAATCATCCAGGTTTAGTTATACCGTAACTTATACGACAACGGTGATACAAAAATCCGGATACGAGCGACGCTATGGAAGATCTATTAAGCTGAGTAGCCAATCAGTGGTGCGATAATCATTTTTGCTGGAAAGTTTAGAAATATTTGCGCACTGGTTATTGGTTACTCATCCTGGTTGCTCCTTGGCGTCCCGCGTGTCTGGATATACGTATCGCCAATACATATCACCAATTTCAGTGTATATACATTTTTGGAATTGGTATTTTTGGAAGAATCTTTCTTAACAAGGCTTCGTTTAACACGAAAACATTTTAACACGTTTTTGTAATATCCGCGTTAAGAAGTAAAACACAAAAAAAAATCCGTGTTTAAAAATTTCGTGTTTAAAAATGAATCACGTTAGAAGAATTTCGTGTTAAAAAATTGTATTAAACAATTTTCGTCTTAAAACATTTTTGTCTTAACCGAATCTGTGTTAAAAAGTGGAAACCTATACGGTATAGGCTATACCTTATACCAATTTCAAATTCAGTTTGGATAGCCTTCCTTTCCGGTTTTAATATCCCGGACGTATATACCCTCGGTTTCGTCTAGTGGGATAGACTGGTGACGTTTCTCAATTTCGGACTCTACAGTCGGTACGTACTCAGCGGGGCCTTTGATCATCCAGCGATCTCCCGCTTTGCGTTTGATCTTACCATCCTGGAAGTCCTCGACGGCTTTAATCACGAGGCCGTCATTGTCACCGAGAACATTAACTTGTTTTATTCCGCCCGGGATGGATTCGCCCGGATGAAGGAAAAAGGAAATTTCACCACGTTTCAACAATTTTTTTCCCAATTGGTTTTTCAAATTTTCATCAACAGTGTCATGAATAATGCAGTATTGGCGCGAGGTCAACGTTGTAATGTTCACGTAACTACAAAACATTATGGTAAGAAGGGGTCACTCATGTTGTCGACAAACTAAATCCGAAAACTAGTAAAGTCGATTTTTGTCAAACACTCGATGATTTCAATTAGCCTACATATCGGCATATTATCAAGAAAGTTTTTCGCAAAATTATATGAAGCTTTTTTTATATCGGTTCCCCGTTGTTAAATTTCAAGCTCACGAAGTTATACGATTTTCCCATTTTTAGTCTTTTTCGGATATATTTCCTGTTCTAAACATAAAATTGAAAAAACGTCTCATAATAATTTGCGTCTTTATAATTGGAAGATTACACCACAAAAATAAAATCAATACCTCAAACAATATTCCAGTGATCACAAAAATTCCAGTGACCACAAAAATAAAATCAATACCTCAAACAATATTCCAGTGATCGACGGTTCAATTTTCAGTTTTTCGCAAGTTCAAGTCCCATTAAGCGCGTGGTCGTGATCATTAGAGACAATAATTAAGACAATTAATTAAGACAACAATAAACCATGGGGCCCATGGTCCATGGCTCAGTAAAACCTTTGTGATCATGATTCAAGACAAAAAAATAATATAATCTATGTTGTAGAACGGATCTTACAGCGTTTTTCGGAACGTACAATTTATAAACAAATCGCCTGATATCTCTCATATCTTGGCCCCCTCGAATACTTTATAGGGCCCAAAATCAGTCAAGATAGGGTAACATGATAATAGAACTCTAGTTACCCTCAAACTGTCAAATCTAATTATCAAAAGTTCTGATACAGAACCACATCCTTCAAAAGTAATAAAATCAATTTACCGAATGATCTTTTCGTGAACTTCTGGAATGATTGCTTCGGCGTCTTCTTTGGTAACGAGCCACTCTTCGCCAGTTCTTCGGGCCTAAATTATTTGGGGTTAAACTTTCAATAATTGTATTTGTATATAATAACAAAAATTTTTTGTATTTTTGTACCCAGGACTGTACGCTGAAATATTGCGGAAGACAAAAAGCTTTTACTTAAACAAACTTGCTATAAATCCAAAAATTTCCAAAAATTGTGGCAGGTGCCAGAATTTATGTATTTTGCTGATTATTATTGCGTTTAAAGCCCTATTATTCTTTTCTTATTAAGATGAGTTACTTCTTATTCGTTTATCTAAATAAAAAGCGGACATTTAACAAAAAATGACGGGGTGAAACATAACGGCGTCGGGGGTGCGGAGTTATCTAGCGGAAATCTTCGTTCAAAACTCATTTTATTTCTGAAAAAATATAGCTTAAATTTATTCGGTCCAGAGAAAAAAAACGACGGAAATTACGGCCAGATAATTGCGCAGGGGGTATACTATAAAAATACTAACTGTTACCTTTTTCATAAAGTCTGTGTAATTTGCTAGTGCTCTCATATGAACAGCTTTAATGTCAGTAAGGACGCAGATGGTTAGGGTCGCGACAATCTCTTCATAAGGACCCGGCATGTATTTTCCGGTTTCCCGGACGAGCCACTTCTCTCCTGCAACTCGGGATTTTCCATTTTTATCCGTCATTTTTCGAAGCGCTTTGACTTTGAGGGCCTCATTGGACTTAATTGTGACTGCGGATACCCGACTGAAAATTTCGACTTCTTTCCGTGGAATGTATGTTTTCGGACCTTTTTCGGTTTACTTTTTTAAATTAAGTTTGTAATTTAGCCGCTTAATTCAATTTTAAACTTAACAAAAAAAAAAAATTTATCAAAAACTTTGATTGTTATGCTTATTATTTTTTTTTATAAATAAATCATATTTTTTCTAATTTCATGAGCGTTTATATGAATTTCTTGACGGTTTTTTGCCTGAAAAATATTTCTACGTGGTAAAGTTAACCTGTACCTTCGAAGAGCCATTCATCTCCGGCATGTCGGGCAATACCGTTGTCGAGACATACAAAATCGGCGATACAGTGTAGTCGTAATGCTTGGTCTTTTTTGACGACTTCTAACTTTTGAACTGTGCCCACTAATTCCTCTCCTGGATAAAGTGGAAAGGGATCTTGGGAAAAGCGGATTTCCCGATGTCCGAATTTAAGCCGAAAACATCCAAAGTTGTCCTTTTTCACCACGCCCTATGTTTGTTATGTTAGTTGCTTTTAGGTACAGACACTACAGGTACTACAGGTACTAGAGTGATTTCTTTTCAATGGTCCCTCATTTTCACCAGATCCATATTCTTAAAAATGTCATAAATTCGGATGTCATAAGTTATGACTCATAACACTCGCAAATACCTAGAGTAATGCCAGTATTTTTTTAATTTCAAAAGTAATTAAAAGGCTAATGCCCATAAGAGTCCGCACACTTTTTGCTCGATAGGTCGAAAAAAAGAGCGAATATTTTCTGGTGAGAAAATTTTGTAAAGAAGGCATATTTCCCCTCCCCCCTAAATAGCGCGAAATTATCACACAAAACTTACGTTTTCTTTGACAACTGGATTACGAATTGTGCAGTAGTGTCGGGGTGGTACGGTGATGTACTTGACGACATTTGTGATAATTTTTTCATTATCTTTTCGAACAAAAACTTGTGGACCGGTTTCTAGCCGAGTGAGGTTGCTGTTTTGGTCCCGAACATGGACATACTGATATGGTCCAATACGGACGACCAGATTATCATATTGTGACATATCTTAGTAAAATAAAATGACCAGTCATCTAAATGAGCTGTTTTAATATAGATTTTTACGGGTTTATAAATTCTCGATATTGCAATATCGCAGTGATTTTTAAACGCGAAAAAAATAAGTAATGTTACCACTTTTTGGTAACGTTGCTTGACAGCGCGTCTGAGGCCCATGTGGCCTGTCATTGGTCTTTTTTGAGCGCGCTCTGCCAATCACCGAAATGTAAATCACCGAAAGGCGATTTCCTTCTTTTAAAATATTTTTGTATTATAGTCCTCCCCCTCTTAAGTGCCGCACTTAAGGAGAAATATGCATTTTCGCTAAAACATTTTTTTCGCGTTTTAAAATCAGGACGATACAGTGGAATTCCCGGCAATACAGTGGAATTTCTCCTTTAAGCAAGTTTTCGAAGACGGTAATTATCAAAAACGTTTCTATAGTTTAACTTTTATAGTTTGCATCCAAGAGCCATTTTTAATAAATTATTATATTGTTTGGTAAATTTATAAAACCAATCAATTTTAAGGGGCAAGTCCCTAAAAAAGTTTAAAACCACATAAACTCATATTTTGAATAATTTGAAAAAAAAGAACTTTCGGTAGCATTTTTCGGTTGAGTCTAAGGAATCTTCACATAAATTTCAGCTCTCTAGCACTAAAGACGGCTTCAGGCGGAACCCTAGAAGGGGGTGCGTTTAATTTTTGCTGTCCCAAATTAACGTTTACCCAAAGATGCTCAAAATTAACACCCTCTCTTTGTTGAAATTTACTCAACGCTCAATTTTTTTTTGGCTCCGAGCGAGCCAAAGAGAGCCAATTGTGCCGAACCCTGATAGTGATTACATTCATTTCGCTTATATTTAAGGAGATCAACTCTTGATTGGCTGCTCGAACAATCGGGAGCAAACAAGATGAACTCCAAGGAATGAAAGAGATACAATTTTTACTAGCAATTTGTTTTGGAGAGCTTTTTAAATACTGTTAGGACCTAAGAGTATTTAAAACATTTCGAAACTTGCAAAAGGCAGGGTATAATTGCAGTTCAATCGGTATTACTGGTTTAATTATAATATTCGGGAAGCATTAAAATATAAATTTAAAGTTTCTCGAATATTATAATTAAACCAGTAATGCCGATTGAACAGCAATTATACCCTGACTTTTGCAAATTTCAAAATGTTCTTAACTCGTCCCCGTTTGCGAAAAGACCCCGTTCGTGGGTCAGCTTGTGAGCCTGTAATGCCGATTAAAATGCAATTAAACCCTGCCTTTTGCAATTTTCGAAATTAAAACAAATGTTCTGTCTAACTAAGTTAAGTATTTCTTAACTTAAAGTTAGTAACAGCATAGTTTGTGTCGTTTAAAACAAATATGTATTGAAAGACGAGCATGTAATTGAACTGCCAGGAAAATAGTTGTGTTTTAGCAAATCGTGATAAAAAAAAACTTTAACGTAGTTCTCTAAGGTAGAGACACTAACCAGTTATATTAGCAATTTTCTTCTACATATACCTATATTGATGAAGTGTGAGCAGTTTTGATGCTTATGTAATTGCTTAGGGCTCTAGTAAGGTTTTTATACCGTGTTTCTGCGCTTCAAATATCGTGATGATAACAAAATCGCCATTAAATATACGAATTGTGCGTAAATCGTGGCACTTAAAACGCCGACACACGGTAAAACTTAAAAGATTGGGACTTATTGACGGCGTATACTGTGAGATAGGGAGGCATCGGCTGAATTCAAGAAATGTCATTTTCTAAGTTTAAGTTTATACAAATTCAACCGGTGTCAAAGGAGTACATAGAAGACATGTGAACGAAAATTCGACAAAAGGAAAGAAGAAAATATGGTTTGAAAACAAGAAATGATCAGTCGGTCTGCTCGTTGTTGCCCAACTGCTGCAGCGGGTTAATGAATCCTTGTGCCGTGTTCAAGAGATTGATTGGATTTCGCCCATCTAAAAAATCTTTCCGTAAAAATGAACCTTTAAGGGTTAAAATCTAACCTGTAATAAGAGTTGATGTCAGGCCGAGCGATTGAAGTAATTTGACTTGGTGATCCTGGCCAGCACTTGCCATTGCTTTGATTGTGTCCGCACCTGAACCAGGGAGTTAAAAGACTTTTTAATTAGGCCAGTAAAAAATAAGAACAATTTGTGATAAATTTTAATTACAGTCCCAAGCCCCATTTAGTAACACTTTTTGAACCCAAACGTATCACTATTTCCAATTATCTTACCAAACGCCCTACCCAGTTATCTTCACAACATTCCATTATCTTAACACTTTTTGGGGAACACAGTTGTTAAGATAATTGGTTAGGTGGTTTATGTATCTTAAAAGGTTAAAAATGATAATAAAGTACAAAATTGACTTACCCATTGAGGTAACCATCTGTTGGAACTTGTTAATTTCGATTTCGGTTCCTTCCTTTTGCTTTTTGAGTT
>SCLG01001131.1:0-16129 GCA_004367875.1 Oikopleura albicans
AGCTAATTTGATACGGTAATTTGTAACGGATCTCGTTCTAAGAAATTTAAGTTAAAACTTTCCACGAAAACTCAGCGTGAATTTTCCTCGCGGCGTGGTGTTGATTGGTACCTTCATTAAAAATGGTCACTCACGGGGCACTCCCCAAGCGGTGCTTGAAACTTTGAACTCACGCAGAAAAAATTTCGCAGTAATATACATGTATGTATATTCTTTATTGCCGTAGGCGTGTTCAACTGGAAAAAATAATAATAAATGTTTTACTTCTTTTAACGTATGGAAACAGTCGGTTTTGGTCGTTTTAAAATATGCTTATTCATATAATATGAATCATATTCGTCCAAACGTTCAAAATACAGCTGATCCATACAAATAGCAGGCAGAATTTATTCACAATTCTAGGTAATTTATTCATTTTTTTCGTCGTTTGCGGATCCGGTATGATGTCCCTTAGGGCCATGTGTACGATCAACGTCCCATGCTGGCTTGTCACCTAGTACGTAACTTAACCCACATTTACCATTGGCATAGTCATTGCAGCATTGGCGGCAAACTGACATCGAATTTTTGTCATTTGCTTCTGGACGGCATTTTTTTTCGATTTTTTTTTTCGATTTTTTTTTCGTTTTTTTTAGAAAGCCGAGCCAAAATTTTTCAAGAGGGGAAAAAGCCAAGTCAAGCCAATTAAAATGCCAAGTCAATGCCAAGTCAAGCCAATTAAAATGCCTGGCTTTGCCGAGCCCTGGTGCACATATTGTTTTAATGACGAGCAAAATACAAGTGAAGGTAATTATCTACTCATAGAGTACGGAATAACATGAGCATATCATTAATATTTGTGAGCTCTATAAATTGGACCGAGGGAACATCCATTTCATGAAGCTTCGTTTTATTATTTTGTTTACTCCAAGATTAGTCTTCGGGTCGTGGGATCAGCGGTTGCTTTATCTTGGTAATGAGTAGGATGATCGCGACGAGCAATGTACATGTTTAATGTAAACGAACACATGCCATTCATTGAGAATATAGATGACTTGTAAAAAAGTTACAAACCATGCTATTTTAAATATGGACTAAAATTTTTAGACATTTTACCCTTTATCACCTTTGCAGTTTATTACCTTTACACGTTATTCACGATAAAAAAATCGATGAAGAAAAATAGCTAAAACTGACACATAAATTTACCCAAAATTTTTATACATTTTACCCTTTATCCACTTTACAATTTATCACCTGTACACGTTATTACCTTAACCCTTTATTCACTTTACACCTTTTTTGTAGACATATTCCATTTTAGACATTTTACCCTTTCGACATTTAAGAAAATTTTTCCGATTCAGTCGGTGCCGTTATTTTACTGTATATTTAATAATTTCATTTATCAAATATCATTTTTTTTATACTTTTTCATACTTTTTCACTCAATTGAACACTGAAAAAGTTTAAGTATTGCTATATACTTAGCAACAAAAAGAAAATATTAAAAACGATTTACTAAAAACGACCGGTTAATGGAAACCAGACGGTTAAGGGCCACCGTGTAGGCATTAACTATAAAAAAATTAGCCCTAAAATGAAAGGTTAAAGGGCTTGGACAGTTAACGACGTATCCTGTGTATACAAGGGGTCTAACACTGATCGACGACTTTTGGATACCTAAGCTCGCACAGTGTTCCTGGACACTCATATCAGATTTGACCTTGCAGAATGAGAAAAATGTAACCGGGTCAAAAAAACCGGCTTGGCGAACTTACCCGGATTTCTTTTTAAAATTTTTAAAATTCTCATTCTGGAAGGTCAAATCTGATATGAGTGTCCAGGAGCACTGTGGCTCGCTTTCTTTATGTACTAAGAAACGATTTATCATGTGGCAGCCACATTATGTCTTTTTGGTCTCTTTTAATAAGTGATTTTCACAATACTAAAGATCTTGCGGAAATTTTGCGTTTTTTTTGCGAAACACCTACTGGTATGGGTTGTCAGTTTATCACCGAGATAGACGCGGGTCGTACTATAAGTATAATAGATATGAGCGAGTAATGATTTAAACCTACAAGCAAAATGTACTCGGTGACACTTTTTTTCACACACCATTCGGAAAAAATCCGCGAATGAAAAACAATGAAACAATTTTATATTCTACAAATAATATAATATTATTAAAGTTAAATTTTAACTTTGTTATATGGCAAGTGAAAGCAGTCAAAATTTTTTTATAGAACTTACCTTTATTTTTCATAGAACGAGTTTTTGTCACCGGAATCTTGCAATATTTTTCGAAAATAAAAACAAAAAATATTCTCCAATGAAAAACCATGCAATTTTACCATGCAATTCATCCAGCGAATTTTTAGTAGTTACCTTAGCAAACACAATTTTCGTGAGGATTTTTTGTGAAAATCTGTACCGTTGTCCCTTAAGACTACCACCCGGAACTCTGGTAGGTTAACTGAATACTTTGCTTGCAGAAACTGCATAATATTAACACAAAAATCAACAGGTTTCATAAATTGAAGTTATTTTATTTGGACTAAATGAATTATGTCCGATTGGAAAAGTTTTTTTTTTGCTTGTGTTTTATTTTTGTTTTCACAATCTGAATAGATTTCGGCATCCTAAATCAAATTGCATATTTGTCTCGCAACGGACAGTTTCTTTGTATTTGGAAAACGTCTTGGCCCAGCACGCTTAATCCGGGATTATCCTTTTCAATGAATAGAGGGAAGAAAAAAATATATATTTTACTTTTGACCTTCTCATCTTATGTTGGGACGGACTACGTTAATTTTGATTGAATTTTGTTATCGTAGATATAACTTACACAAAAAATCAGAGTATCAAAATTTCACACAATTAAGTCGTTTAAAAGTGTGAAATGCAGTCCTTACTCCTTTTTCGGAGGTTTCAAAAATAGCGTCCAAAAAGGAGGATCGTCACAAAAAGGATCATTTTTCTATAAGAATGGCCCCATTTTGGCCGAAAAAGCGTCTGAAAAAGGAGTAAGGACTATATTCATTAAAAATTGAGAAACAAATTGGTACATAACTTCGACACGGAGATATGTAATATATATGTATATGATATATAGTCCCTAATCCCATAAGGGACGTTTTAGTTCTCGAAAAGATGATCAGTTAACAAAAATTATAATTTCGTAAGTTGTAGGTTTGTAAACAACACGACGGACGTGTCCTTTGAGGGAAAATATTTGCAAATTTTTGAACATAATGCGAATAGCACATTAATACATTTTGAAAAAAGTGACTCAGAAGTTCCCACATTCTTGGAGAGATATTTATAAGTCGAAAAAGGGGTTATTTAAATAAGGGTGTTGCCTCTTGTTATCGTGTCATTGAATTGAATTGAAAAATACCGTTTGAACGAATTTAACAAAGTGGGCCGGGTAGCTGCTCCTTTACAAGACAACAACCGTTTGCCAGGTAATTTGTTTGTCGTTTTCTTAAATAATATAATAAATTTGGAATGATTATGAAGAGAAAGTCACAAAATATAAATTGTTTCGTATAACGAGAATTTTAAGTTAAACCGACGCGATTTCATACAACGACACGTCATCAATACAATTTTTCTTTATTTGGTTATTAACGCGTCACTTTCACGAAAACAAAATTTTCAAATTTTCAAAATTGATTCATGGTATTTATCCTAAAAATAAATATGCCACATATGTACATAAACTAGTTCTATACAACATTTCTCATAATCTTCTATTTTTGTGTTCTAAAAAGTTGCAAAAAAAAGACGTTTTTGGTTCCGCTAAATAAAAGTGTCTCAATTTCCTGAAAATTTTCAAAAACAATAAAACTTTTGTGATATTCCGACTTCAATATTTTTTCTATCGTCAGGTTTTTTACCAAAATCATCAGATTGTGGAAAACTTTAAATAAAACTGTCAATTATAAATGTACATTTTACAGTTAACACCAAAGCGTGATGTATGTTTTTGTTCATCTTCACTAGTGAAAAGTCGAAAGTAAGCTGATGGCCGATGTGGTTCCTTGAGTTCTCAGTCGGTGAGGAGTTAATCACGAGGAGTATATCGTTATTATACATGTTTCGCTCGGCTGGTTTCGTTTGTGCTGGTTTTGTTTATAAAAAAATATTTTCATTGACGGCACGCACATTATGTGCGCCTCTTTTGAGCCGATACCAGGGTTCGAATTTTTTTTTCACTTTACAGTATTTAAGATAAATGCAGGTTCATTTTAATTTCTGATGTTTTTTCGGATTTTATAGATGGGGAGATTGTAGTTTTTATAGATAACAAACTATAGGTTTAGCCTGATGAAAATCGGCTGAGCGTTTCTAGAATAGAGAAATTTTCTTCTTTTTTCTTGCAATGGGGTGCCCCTATTGGCCAATATCATTTAAAAATATGTCGACACGGTATACTAGAAACGCGCAGCCGATTTTCATGAGACTAAACCAGTAGTTGATTTTACTGAAACGCACAAATTTAACCTGGCATTTTTCAGTCTTAAAGCCTTTCCATAATGTAATCTACGTTATTTTTGATTTGTCATCACCAGCTACAAACTTGTATAATCAACTCGTAAAGTTCGAAAGTTTAACGCTTCAAATCCATGAAAGTAATGTGATTAAATTGATATAATGACCAATCTCACAATCTATTTCCATGTGGTGCTTATACCGACAGCTTATTGAATAGTAATTTCGAACCCTGGCTTAAAATCAGTTTGCAGTCGCTTAATTTTTGTATCAATTTTTCGAAATAATACTTTTCACCGGTTTACATGTCCTACTGTACTTAATTTTTCTTTATCAACGAGAAAAAATGGCTACAAATTTTAGATTTACAATACAACAAATATTTCCTTCTTCGGTTGAGTTCCGAAGTTAGTGATATTACAAGTATCTATTTTTCATTGAAACGAGACTATTTCGGCAAATTGCGTTAAAAACCTTCGGTTTTTAAGCGGTTAATTTTAAAACATCATTTTCGGCATAAAGTGCTAAATAATGAGACATCACTTTCAGATCGAGCGTATAATTTATACGCTGCGTATAAGACGAAATTATAGTACTGGTGTGGGTCGTCAATTTGTCAATTTGTCCGAGCTCGACGCCAGTATTACCATAGATAAGACCGAGTACTCGTTCAAACCTACACGCAAAATTTTCTCGGTGACACTTTTTTTCTCACTCCAGTAGCTCGATTGCTATACATTTTTATATGGATGATAATTTACCAGCTATTGTATCCAAAAATATAAATTCGAAATCAAAACAAAAAATGAAGCCCTTACAAACTGTTGATAAACTCGACAGTCGAAAACTGAAAGTTCTGGCAACTATACCGACCACATAAAATTATCAATATTTGTTCTTTACTTTACAGCTAAAGCAAATGGCTAACGGTTAACATTTTTTTTTGTAAATTTAACGCAGACTCTTATAAGTCTCTTGTCGTTACCGAAAGTAGAAAAAAACATGCGCAAAATTGTGCTTTTTGCCCTCTTTTATAGTTTTGTTTCATCTTTTTCGGCCGTTTCCGCACATCTCCATTTTATCTTGAAGCCGTAAATTAAATGTTTTGTTTGGTAGTTAATTTCAAAGCTGGAACCGGTAATTGTATTCCAGTCCATCACCGCGGTACCGGTCGGATCGTCGTACAGCTTATTGAAATCTTCATCGTCGTAGTCGTGTGATTCGTCAAAAGTGCAAAACTTTTTCGTCGATTTGTTCCCGTATGAAACTTGTACATTGTCCGACAAACAGTAAAATACTTTTTCCACTTCGGCGAGTGGCTTATCTTTAACCTGTTTGCGGTGTTAAAAATGTTACCAAAGGCCAAGAGTTAGGCGCTCGGAGTTTTATTATCCGCTGACGTTTAGGGACATGTCATAAACGCAAACAATCGTGAAAAATTCCATCTAGATTCTAGAAACGTTTTTTAGCATATTAACGGTGCACAATTTGTATATTATTCAAGATTTCAATGATTGTTTTCGGAACCTAATTACACAGGTTAAGTACTTAACCGTCCACTAAATTTTTTTCAAAACTGGACGGTTAAGCCGGTAGTGCGTAGGCGATTTTTTTGGGGAAATTAAAAAAAACGAAGTGGACGGTTAAGCAAAAATAGCCATTTTATATAAAAACTTGATCTCCTATAACACGTGACTCTT
Source organism: Oikopleura albicans (assembly GCA_004367875.1). Lineage (NCBI taxonomy): Eukaryota > Metazoa > Chordata > Appendicularia > Copelata > Oikopleuridae > Oikopleura > Oikopleura albicans. Next base: position 6,177 of record SCLG01001131.1, read on the forward strand.
TTCTATGACTGTTATTGCTTACTATTTTATACTTTTTTACTCAATTGACCATTGAAAAAGTTTTAATATTGCTATATGACATTAATTTTTGAGAAACAAGGAGAAAGTTTTCAAAATAATTTACTAAAAAACGGACGGTTAAGCCAAACTGGGCGGTTAAGCCGGTTGGGCGTAGGTCTTAGCTCTCAAAAAAAATTAGCTAAAAAGTCGACGGTTAAACCGGTTCCGGACGGTTAAGTACTTAACCTGTGTATTTGAATCATGGGCCATCGTTTTCCTGCTTTGGCCAAAATTTTTAACTCTGCCTGTAAGTCGGTGAATATCGAATCATAGTATGTAGATCCCGTTTTATCATCAAAGTCAAATTTATCGAACATCCATTGGACGCGCTCGCAATCCGTCTCAATCTCCCATTTACATTTCAAGCGGTCTTCGCCCTCTTTCATGTAGTAGTGAGTAGATTCGATGAAACCGGAATTTGTATTGGCTCCACGAATTTCCATACCACAGTCCTCAGGTGAACTCATCCATTGATCCACCCAGCCTGAAAAATATGTTTGGACATGTCATATGAAATTCTTATAGTTTATAATTTATAACATCTAAAAAATGCTAATACTCATATTGGGCCAATATAGATAGTTGTAAAACTAATAATAAAACACTAAAAAGATAGTGGACAGCCTAAATGCGAGTATTGAATGAAACATAGGAAGAGAGGACGCAATCCAATAAGAGACGCGCTCCTAACCTACGCGTGGTAGGGTAAACACGCAAAATAAAAAAAAACTTTTTTACGGTTTAATATTTTCCGACGTCATTTTAGTACGTGGAGTACCGTTAATGCTATTCATCTGTTTTTTTTTGAGATAATTTATCATAATTTGGTCAATAATCTCAAGTTCGGGAACTTCAATGGTTTGCCTTTTTGCGCTTTTCAAGATATTTTGTCTTAAAGATATTTTACCGAAAAAGTGCTGCACAAAAACTGGCTTTTTATTATAACTAATTTTTTAGCTATTATAATCATGTTAAAGGTAACGTCATATGATTGGAAATTTGTTTTACTTATGAAAAAAGTAAGTATATTTATGCGTTGAGCACTGCGCTACAGCGCGCTGGTACCTTACAGAGTTCCCCGTTCCTCTATCTTGTTGATTTTTGTTCATGCAAAAGTTGTAAAATAACGGCGCAAAGGGTGTGGCAGAAAGATAATTTTGTATACTTGAAAAAATGAGTCATATATTTAGAAACATGTTTTGTCGCCAACGAGCCAAAAAAATCGAAAAACATGATTTTTGATCTCCTTAATAACATTGCAAAATACGCTGATTTTTTTTTCGAAAATTGTTTGGTGGAAAAGTCTTTATAAAAATTCGAAAATAAAAACAATACAGTAGGGCAGTTTAGTTTTGACCAAAAAGATCTATCTTCAAACGTAAATTAAAAATAGCATTACTCTAAAGAACAGCCCATCACCTGGCAGAAAAAAACATAAAAAAGTACATGTATCCGCAGATATTAAATAAATGTATACGAAATGTATTCGTATTATTCTGTATTTTACACATGCACCGTCCAAGGAGTTTTTCCTTTTATTTTAAGGGTATTTGTTTATCATTATCGTAATTTACGATTCATAAGGCTTATCAGTCTAACATTGTTTTCTTCAATCATAAAACTTAATTTTTATTCATAATAATTAATAATTTAAATTAGAGCTGCCTGAGGACTTCAGGCTGAGGTTTTATATCTTTCAGTTCGATATTGAAAAATATTCGAGATTTTTTTTGTCTCGAAGAAAAACGTTTTTCGTTTAGCAAAGATTAGGGAGATGATGATAAATTATCATATTATACCACGTGAAAACAACACGACCTAAGATAACTTTCAAAGAGGCCACAAACTTCCCACCGATAAATCGAGGTTTTGATTTAAAAAAAATTGTACAAGCGTTTATCTTTTTCAAAAAGGTCATTTTTGGAAACTTCTTCAACGATTTATATTACGTATTTTTTCAAATATGATAGAAAATCCAATTTTCAACTTAACCCCCAACCAAAAATAGCCAGCGGTACCCCATGGGGCCCCAACCAAAAACAAGGACGTTTGTACTTTTTTTTATTTTTTTCCTCGCTGATCCTTCTCTGATCTTTCGTAATTTGCACGATAAGCAAATCGAAGGTCCTGAATCGAATGGGCATACTTTCGGAAGCTGTCCGACCACCCTTGGACACTTTTCGGTCGATTTGACCACAAAAACACAATGGTTAACCGAGTCCACAAACGGTTAACCGGACAACGTACGTGGTTATTTTTGTGTTCATTTCATTAGAATTTTTCTATTTAATTAGGGAAAACATGTTAGAAAAAAATGAGTTTTGAATGCAATAATTGCAAAAAAACCTGTTTTTGACCGTTTACCAAGTTCAATTAATCATTAATTACTCATGATTGAAGAAATAAACATTTAATTTGTTTGTGTTCTACGGATTCAAAAGCGCTTTTTCTATGTTGGATTTCACTGTCAATTCATTTAATAAACCTGAACAACAAAACAAATACGTCTATTTGATCGAAAAGGACAAACCTTCTTTTTTTTGGTTGGGGGTTAACCGTTCGGGCCTTTTTTGTGCCCAATTAATTACAAAGACTTAAGGAATAATATAGATGTATTACCAAGTTTACGTGCAGATCTCGCATCGACCAAGCAAGAGCAGAACAGTATTGTCAACTTCATTTTGTGGTTGTTAATTTGTCTGTTTATTTATGTTAACTTCTTGATGTTAACTAGTCAATGTTTCCAATATGTAATTTTTTTTTGGTGATAAAATTTCGTTCTCTCTTTCTCTCTGGTCTGGCTTTGATAAGACTAAAATTATGATCCCACAAAACGTTTTTACCGCACGCGATGTGGTGTCGCTAGAAGTACTATTTTCGCAGGGCGAAGGGGGGCTAGTCGTTTGCTTTGGAACNTAAAATAACGGCGAAAAGGGTGTGGCAGAAAGATAATTTTGTATACACAGGGTGCGCCGTTATGTTTCGCGCCGTTATGTTTCACCTGTCCCCGCTCGTGCCGTTATGTTTCACTTTTTTTCGTAAAAATTTTCCAGCTTATCCGCCTACGCCCTGCGCCGTTATGTTTCACTTAGGATACCAAAAAATATACAAAAACGATTTTAATTTATTTTAATTTCAAAAAGAGCAATGCACAAAATCTTATACAATTATTTCATTTTGTCTACAAATATATACAACTTGGAGAGCAAGTAACTTTAGATAATAACTAATAAGTACTTTTTAATGATTAAAAGTGGTGAAAAAAGCGTTGCCTTAACGCAAGAAGTGGTGTACCGGTGTTCATTTAACACTTTTTAGAAGCAGTTTGTGAAGCATTGTACAGTTAATTACAAATAACCGGTAATAATTGTATTTGCGATTTTAATTCGGTATTCCGCCATTTGTGTATTCAAAGAGAATTCCTCGTACGGGCCGTTATGTTTCACCTCAGTGAAATGCAGACCAATTCGCCTACGCACTGCGCCGTTATGTTTCACTATTTCCCGCTCGGGCCATTATGTTTCACTTTTTTCCGATTTTTTTTGTGAAACATAACGGCGCACCCTGTGTACTTGAAAAAATGAGTCATATATTTAAAAACATGTTTTGTCGCCAATGAGCCAAAAAAATAGAAAAACATGATTTTTGATCACCTTAATAACATTGCAAAATACGCTGATTTTTTTTTTCGAAAATTGTTTGGTTGAAAAGTCTTTATAATAATCTTCCACCGTAAATTAAAAATAGAATTCCTCTAAAGAACAGCCCATCACTTGGCAAAAAAAAAACATATAAAAAAGAATATCCGCAGATATTAAATGTATTTACACGAATCCTTATGTATGAATCCATTTTTCGGATTATTCTGTATTTTACACATGCACCGTCCAAGGAGTTTTTTACGTTTATTTTAAGGGTATTTGTTTATCATTATCGTTATTTACGATGCATAAGGCTTATCAGTATATTTTTTTTTTCTTTAATCATAAGACTGAATTTGTGTCCATGATAATTAATAATTTAAATTTAGAGCTGTCCGAGGACTTCAGGCTGAGGTTTTATATCTTTCAGTTCGATATTGAAAAATATTCGAGATTTTTTTTTGTCTCGAAGAAAAATGACTTTCGTTTAGCAAAGATTAGGGAGATGATGATAATACCACGTGAAAACGACACGACCTAAGATAACTTTCAAAGAAGCCACAAATTTCCCACCGATAAATCGAGGTTTTGATTAAAAAAAACTGTACAAGCGTTTATCTTTTTCAAAAAGGTCATTTTTGGAAACTTCTTCAACGATTTATATTACATCTGAATCTTTCAAATATGATAGAAAATCCAATTTTCGACCTAACCGTTCCGGCCGTTTTTTGTGCCCAATTAATTACAAAAACTTAAGGAATAATATAGATGTATTACCAAGTTTACGTGCAGATCTCGCATCGACCAAGCAAGAGTAGAACAGTATTGTCAACTTCATTTTGTGGTTGTTAATTTGTCTGTTTGTTTATGTTAACTTCTTGATGTTAACTAGTCAATGTTTCCAATATGTAATTTTTTTTTGGCGATAAAATTTCGTTCTCTCTTTCTCTCTGGTCTGGCTTTGATAAGACTAAAATTATGATCCCACAAAACGTTTTTACCGCACGCGATGTGGTGTCGCTAGAAGTACTATTTTCGCAGGGCGAAGGGGGGNGTCGTTTGCTTTGGAACCTCAGAAAAAATGTAAAAAGCATTTAATCATCACCATCAGACTCGGCTATTTTCTGAAAGAAAAAACGAAAATATTTTTTTATATTAGTGTGCGTAACAAAACAAAAAAAGTGGTTATGCAATTTGACGCAAAAAAAAGTTTGCACATTTTTTATAGCTTGAGCTAGAATGTTGGTGGTTTAGTGATTACGTAAATCTGATGTCATCATGTTTTAATGTGACAATTTTAACTCTTGTTTTCTTTAACTTAAACAAAAGAGGATGTAATGAGTTCAAAAAATGATCATATAGAAAGTTGAGTAAAGCGATATCATATCATTTATCATCATTATAGGTTTTTTGAAGTGAGGTGACAAAATTTTTAAAAGAACATGACGTTTATTGTGTAAAACATATTTTGATAACTGCATCTTGGGGTTAAGAGTGATTTAAAGTGACTTTAACCCAGGGGTAAAGTATGGCCAAATTTGATTTTCGCATTTATCCATGGATTTATAGGCTATGACACCTTATTTTTCTTACAGGGGAGCGCCAAGTAAGGGTAGGTTTCATTTTGAAAAAAAAAATTCCGACGCCAAATAAGGTTTCGTCAAGTTAAGGTAAATAAAAGCTTCAAAAATAAACTTTTTTGCACTGTTTACTGGTAATTAATTGTGTAATTGAAATATATTCTTAATGAGAACAATGTTAATAAGAATATGAAAATTAATATGAAAATCTCATATCGATAAAGGGGTAGAAGCAGTGTTGGAAAAGTTGGCCAACGTTAAGTAAAGGTAGATTTATAAAACACGAAACTTACATTTATTTGGTGCTCCCCATGTATTTGTTTTTAAGGTTTGTTACTTTATTCATTCATAAACGTTACATACATACTATGTATTACATAGACGTTACATACACGTTACATACATGGGGTTACATACATAGACGCTACATATATAGACGTTACATATATAGACGTTCTATAAAGACGTTACATACATAGACGTTACATACATAGACGATACATACAGATGTAACATAGTCTATGTAACAACGACCTTGTAATATATACAATTTTTCCTCAAGACATAAATAAATTGCGTTCTATCGAATTGATATAGACGAAATAAAAACTAGCAAGTTTTTTGGTTTGCGAACGGAAAATACCTTTGCACCAAAAATCTTAGTACTATGAACCTATTAACACCACATTACAGACTGGACGGTTTAACGTCTGAGTGGTTAAAATTAATCGACAAGTACTAACTAAAAATTGGAATTGACATCGTAAACTTGTAATACATACTTGTAACATATAGATGTGATATAGTTTTATAACGTGGTCTAATATTATATAAAACTTGCTTGAACCTTAGTTATCACAGAAGTCGAATAAACTTAAACCAAATGTACGATAGTGTTTTTTTCTGTAAAACCATATTGTTTTCACAATGTGCACCGATTCAATCAAAGGTCGGTTCATTTTAAATTCAAGCTGACCCGGAAAATCCAATCAAAGTTCCAAGGCCCGCAAACTCGTGCAACCAAAAAACTCGGATGTACATGTATATGAGTTCTCCAAAAACTAAAACTCCGGTAAATTCGGATTTCTCGGAAAACTTGGGTATATTTGATTATTCCGAATAACGCGGGTGTATTTGAATTTTCGAAAAACTCGGGTGTATTTGAATTTTCCGAAAAATCTTTTTAGGCTCTGCGTAAACATCATATACCCATTTAAATGTAAAAAACATATAAGGGATAAAAATTCGAACATACTCGAGAAAACCCAATTCGAACTCTGACCTAGGCAGGGTACCAAAAAAAAAAAGTCTGCGAGTTAAACAAAAATTAAGGCTATAAAATCGGGTAAAAAAAGCCCAAATGAATCAGAAAAAAATATCCTAGTCCTTGCGTTTTATTTCTGTAATATTCTACGTAAAACCACCCGTAAAACAATCCGAAGCAAATTCTTAAAAATTGAAATTCTAAAATTAGTCAAACGCCATAACAGTAGTTCGTTCTAACACACTTTCTTTTTCAGTCGCAAGCTGTGTTATTGCGTTTTTAAAAACAACATATTATTTGCAGCAAGCGAGGTAACTTCTTGTGGTTTGATTTGGAGCTATTCTTGTAAAAAGATCCTAATTGCTTTAATTTCTTATTTTTGACGACACTGAACAGTGTAAAGACGTTCCATTAAAACGGCCACATCATAAATGTCATTCGAGTTGACGAATTAACGTTTGGTCAAGATAAAATTTGAATATCGTAGTGATATAAAAAAAACGAAAAAAAAAATAAATAATGTTACCAATTTTTGGTAACGTTGTTTCGCAGAGCGCATGAGGCCTGTGTGGTCTGCGATTGGTCCTCTTTTCATCATGTTTCCCCATAATTGAAAATATCCTCATTAGGAGTGAATTACACCGGGTGCGCAGTTATCGGGCGTCCAGTTATCGGGCGGTTTTGCCCGCTCGTGCTGTTATCGGGCGGGTCTGTTATTGGCTAATGACATTTTGGTATTGCGCAATTCGCCGCTCGTGCTATTATCGGGCGAGTCTGTCATTGGCTAATGACATTTTGGTATTGCGCTGTTATCGGGCGGTTTTTTGTGCATTTTCCCCTTATTCCGCCTACGCCCTGCGCAGTTATCGGGCGCCCGATCAAGGTTTTTTTGACGCGAAACCCGCCCGATAACTGCGCACCCGGTGTATATTAAAAATTTTTGAAAAAATAATAAAGATAGAGAATAATTATTAAAGAGAATAATAATGAAAGAGTGGAATTATTAAAAAATAAAAGTGATATGAGTTCAACGGTTAATCGTAAACATATAATAATCCCTAAAAAGGGATTAGGTACATTTTAGAAGTTGTATTTTTGATCACAATGTAACTAATCCAAATATATGTAAGAGTAAAAGTAATTTATTCCATGATAACAATCACTCTCAATTGTTATGGACTGGAGATAGATTGCGGGATTAAATTGGGAGTATTGGAATAACGTGGCCGCAGCGTATTGTGACTAGCTAACCAAAGACGGAAACCAGTAATGTTATCGCTTTTGTCCAAATTCAAAGCACTCCAGACATTTGTGGGTTAAATATTGTGACCAGAAAAGGTTAAGTCTTGTGAAGTGAGTACTGTATGTCTATTGGTCGATTATGTTAAACACGATAAAAAAAGCTCACAAACGTGATACATTCCATAAAAATAACTCTTGAAAATTGATTCAGAAAGATAACGAAAAATGAAAGTAATAATTCAATTGTTGTATATTGACAGTCAATGTAGCCTACACATTTATGTTGATAAATGAATATTCGTAAAAAATGATGAAAAACTTGATAAAAATTGATAAAAAATTGATAAAAATTGATAAAAATTGATAAAAATTGATAAAAATTGATAAAAATTGACAAAAATTGATAAAAATTTATAAAAAAAATATCAAAATGAAAAATTTATTTTTATTTTGGTTTTTATCTAAGAAAAATAAATAATAATTTATTTAAATTAAGAAAATTTGATAAATATGATTAAAATTGAAGACGTTTGGAATAATATAGAATGATAAAAATTTCGAACAATTTGATGAAATGCGAAAAAATTAGGAAATGTTAACGTAATTTATGAGAGTAAGTGAAGTTTGATTGCAACCTTATCTATAGTGATTGATTTGATACTCATTGATATCACATTATGTTGTTTTGGTTGCACAGTAATGATACATGCCACGATCTGTTAAATAGTTTCATGCAGTTTTTTGTTTAGGGTACAGAAGATTTTACCTATTTTGAAGCTATTTTACGTAAAACTTCAACTAAAAACACTCAATTTGCGATCTTAATGTCAGACATTTTTACAGTATTTCTTACCAGTATAAACAACATTACATAATTGATAGTTCTTGCAATATTAGTAGTATAAACAATATTACAATATTGGTAGTTTCCTCCAAAATATTTCCTCTGTGCAACAATAAATGTATGATTTTTATTTTGGTAAATCAAAACTAAACCATCATAAAAACTACTTATTTCAGTTTCGTTATGAACCTCAGGAGTTAACTAATTTTTTTACTAATTTTATGTTGTTGATGATTGACATGTTTAAATTATTTTGAAGAAACCCAAATTTGAACAACTATTCGATATAATAGATAAAAAGCCCAATTCGGTCTTGAGGGGTTAAATCTGCTCCTAGTTTTGTATTTTATAAATAACGGGCGACTTCTTAAACGATCTATTCGAATTCTCTGAAATGAGTCACTTTATTTGTACTAAGTTTGCTTCCGGTGGGCCAGTTCAAGCAGGCAATTAATTAACACATTAATTGAAATTTAAAAAGCCAACCTAAATTTTGAGAGATACACCACGAATTCGGCTAACGGTCTGGGATACGTCATATTCGGGCAAAGTAGATTCGAGTAATTAGACTTACATGCAAAAAACACGTAACTCACAATTCTGCATCTGGAGTTGATGTTCACGACATATTGAATGGCATAAATTAGAATGATTTTAAATGATTTTAACTTTTTGAAATAAAAAAAAGTACTCAACTAAAAGATCCCTCGGGTCATTATTAAGCCGATTTACATGACACTGGTGTTGAAGATCAATAATTCTAAATTAACCAACTCATAAATTTTGATTCGAGAGACGACTGATTGAACATTTACTCGATTATAGACTATAATTTATAGTCCTTACTCCAATTAAGGATGTTGCAGCTAAGGCCGTTTTATCTCATGAATGCCATTTGTTTCTCTTTTTGGTAAGTTATAGCAACATTTATTATATACCGGGATAATATATATTATTATATACCGTATATAATTATATAGTATACAGTCCCTACCTCAAAATCGTTACGCTCAAAATCGTTACGAAATGACGTCATGACTCAAAATTGTTACGATTCTTCGAGCCACAAATCGTAACGATTTGGTAGTAGGGACTGTATATTAGTAATTCGGTGTTCATTTTCAATAATCAAAAACGGCTTTTTCTATTTCTATTTAGCGTTAATAGCAAAATGGGTTTTTACATTAACTCATAAGGTAACTTTGACTTAAATGAACAATATATGTTGTATGATTAGGTAAATTAAACTTAAGAAGAGTCCACGTAATTCCCTCACGTCACCGATAATATACACCACCTAACACGTTATGTTAACACCATTA
>SCLG01001132.1:0-15588 GCA_004367875.1 Oikopleura albicans
ACGGTTAAGTAATGGACGGTTAAGTACTTAACCTGTGTATGTTCATCGTCTATAAAATTCATTTGTTTTAGATAATTGGTGCATTGAAGCAAAAAATGGCAAGTTATGAAATCCCAGCAGCCATTTTACAGGCTGTTGGTTATGTCCCTTCACCCAAGACGTCTGGACCTGACCTGGTGGTAATAGCGGATAACCTGTATAATGCAACTCGAAGTAATCCAGATTTGCACGCAACTTTGGGACTGAATGATGCAGTATTGGAAGAACCAACGACAACTACTGGAACAATCGATTCTGCAATAGATACTAGTAAGTTTGTTGCATATAACTTATATTTGTTATCACTATAAGTCGGTCGAGATTTTATTTTGCAATACTTGTTTATCATTATTATAAGATTTTGTCTATAATACTGTGTATAAACAACTGTGAAGAGAAGGGGAAAAGTTTATATATCTTGCAGGAAAATCTAGAAATGGAAAATGAGCGCGTAAAAAACGCGTAAAAACGCGCAGAAAGCGCATAGATAGTGGGACTGGTGGGTGGCTGATTTTTTTGTTGTTTATTATCATAAGTTGCAAACATGAATTTTAACTTCTTCTAGAAATATTATGCAATTTAGTCAATTTTGATTTGCTTTTTCTTAAAAAAAGGAAAAATATATTTTTTGAAGAAATATTTTTGATGATATTCATGCAATAACAATCACTAAACATGCTATTTTTAGTGTGCACTTCCGACCCTGTACAATGGGATCTGACTGCAACTGAAAATAACCCTGTGGTAGATGAGAACGCGGAACCTGTCGGGGATTTGCCCGAAAATGCACATGTCGCCGATGATCACGATGGAAATGTACAAGATATTGGTCCGAATTCTGCACCTTTACATGCACCTTTGGCCCGACATACTATCAATGGTAATGCATTAGAAAAGCCCCTCGATCCCCGATATGGGTTTGGTTACAACACTGAGCGCGAGATTTTTTTGCAGCATGATGTAGTAACCGTCCGAGATAAGGTTAGAGTGGTACCAATATATCGCAATTTGGCTTCACTTCTACAATTTTTGCATTTACCAGAATTTTTGGATACCAATCGTGACGGAGTTAATGTATTAACTCGACTGGAATTCCAATCTGCAGAGATCCAGCGATATGTGTTCAGTAATTATGAAACTGAACCTGCAACTTATGGGGGAGATACTGGTCGACGTATGAATTTGCACTATGAAGATCGTACTTTGTCAATGGAAGCCGGAAAGATTATTTCCTTGTCTCGTCGTGATTTTTTCTGGGGACAATACCGACAGACAAGAGGTGACCAGTTTGTCTTCGACATTTTTCATGCACGATCATTTTCTCGAAACGTATGTCAAAGCAATATTCGAGGTGGAACATTAAGTCGGCTAACTTGTTCGAATATAACATGCAAACAAACTGGAAATTGTCATAATTATTTTACTATTCATGACACTCATCACCTTAATCGGTACGTAAAAAAAAACTGATAAGAATCAAAAGTGAGCTTTATGTATATATTTTACATAGATGCCTTTATCGTAGTGATTTTCAAACACGAAAAAAAAAAATAAATAAATAATGTTACCACTTTTTGGTAACATTGTCCTGGGACTTGTGTGGTCTGTCATTGGTCTATTTTTTGAGCACGCTCGGCTAATCATCAAGAGACAAGTCACCGTAAAGCGATTTCCATAAAAAAAGTATCTTTGTATTACAGTACTTACCTCTGAAGTGCCACACTTAAAAGAATGCATTTTTACTAGAAATTTTCACATTTTGAAATAAGGACGCTATTTGACAAAAAAGAGGCTTTCTGAGAAATATAATTTTTGCAATTATTCGTCCGTTAATTACATGTTGTATTTATGTATATTTTGTATATATGAAGGTATATAAATATACATGTTTAACTCTTTGTGCAACATTATCTATGTTTTAAACAATATATGTTTTAGATGGGAAAGTGCAGTCATGTTATGTTATAAATTGCAAGAAATATGTAAGACAATTGAGGTACATTCATATGATGCTCTGCCTGCACCTACTCGAGAGCGAATCACGGCCGCCGGGGTCGATGTTACAGCTGGGAAATATGCAACTTTCACAAGTCCTTTGCACTGCAAGCAATATGATTATTCAGTGACGACTCACTATTTGCAAAGTGCACATGGAAATGTTCCCGGAATTTATTTGTTGATTCGTAGCGGATGGGGAGATCACCATAATACCGATGTAAGTATAGGTCATCTTTTATTAGACTCCAAACAGACCGGAAAAAAAAATATAAGTGCAATTATTGCACTATTTGTTTTTTATCCGTATTTGGCTATTAAATTATTTTCACGTAACTGTCTCTAAGTTTTGATTATTAGGAAATTGCAGTTGTGGGACACCCAGAAACCAAATATCTCATGTTGGTATTTCTGACCCGATTTAACATTGACCACTTCGTATGCACATCAACAGGTGACATTGCAATCAACGTTCCTTCAATATGTGATGATCAACTTAAGGCATTGTGCAAGTTTACGTTTGCATATGCTGCATATAATCAGCGGATGAGTGATGCAAATTATACCCATGCACGTTTTAATAATGAGTATTCAGGATAGAGATGAATATTGCAATTTCTCTGATTTTATAATTTCTTAGCAGTTAAGTTCTACCGCGCCATAATGATAATTTTTTATTATTTTTATTATTTGTGCATTTTTTTGTCTAGAGAATGTGTGTATCTTGTATAACATGCAATTTATATCTCATATAAGCCGGAATATCCCACTTGGAGTTAAAATGGCCTACAGGAGTTAATTTGCAGAAATTACGAGAATCACAAGTTCCCTTGAGTCACACGGTATGTCAGGAGATTTTTCACGAGATGGTCGCCGATTGCAACAAATTATTGCAATGTAACGTTACCGATCCTGAATACTATTATGTGAACCAATCGATCTTGTTCCGACAACATAAAATGGCTCATTTTGCACGAATTGGATATTTGATCGGGCACGAGTTAATGGACGAGATACATCAAATCGACGCATCCCTTTGTGCATTAGATAAGCCACAAGGTAAATAAGATTTCATATCATATTTTCAATTTTCAGTTTTAACTATAAAAAATTGAGATTAAGAAAATAAGGGGACTTTTTTGCAAACAAATATTTTTATGATGAAAAAAGCCTTTTTTGTAACTTTTATGTATAGAGATATACATATTTTATTTTTGCAGATAAAACTCATTTTTACAGAAAAGTAAATGTGAAAAAAAAAAAAACTCATGTAGAATATATTTTCCATCCTTTATGTTTTTGGTATTCACATTTTAAGTTATGTTAATAATGAGGCTGCACTATATTTATACTTTAGAATCACCTATCTTGGACAATGTAATTTGCATGTACAGTCGCTGCACCCGTCGTGAATGCCCTAATAACTTGTCTCAGTTTGGAAATTTGCAACGAATTATTTCTGCATTTAAAGAGACTGACATTTGCAAAGAAATTAACGAGCGGATGTATGATGATGCACAGACTTTGGAACCTGAAATGGCGACTGAAAATGGTAGGTATTCGTTACATATGTTGCAATTATAACTAGTGAGCGTGCACTAAAAGAAACGGGTTTCACGAAAAAAAAGTTTTTCAATTAATAAAGGGATTACCAAGCAGGGTTTAGAGTGTAAGGTTTTACCCCTATTTGGAATCCTCTACATATACATATTTTTGTATAAATCTTTTTTGCAGTAGAAATTTTAGATAAAAAAAATTATATTTTTTCATATAGCAATGAAAATTGTCTTAATTTTTTGTTAAATTTTAGCCCGATCTGCATTTGTGCGTTTCATGGCGAAGCAGGGAGTAAAGCGTACAACTTGCGCTAGAATTATGCAGATATATGGGGAGCCTTTGTACGAGCACAGTATGGCCCGTTCCATTCCATCAGCACACCCTGGTACTCGCTGGATTGATGAATTGGTTTCGCCTGCATTTTGGTTAGAAGATTTTAAAATATATGTATCAATGATTATTGATCTCCCTAATTGCACGGAATTTTATGTTTACAATACTTTTGATGAGACATTTACCACTTTTGAAGTTGAGGAGTCCCTAGATTTCTAGGTGTTCTCCACTTTGTTTTTTTGCAAGAAGAAATTTTCAAATAGAAACTGGTCAGAAAAATCTCTATTAATGTGCATATTTTAATGTTTTATATGTACCTTACATGTACCTTTGATAATTATTATGCAATAAATATTTCACAATTTCGGCTAAAGTTAGTTTCAAATTTATTCAATCTGATATTTGTGCAGAAAATTTGCATGAAGTATTTACAAAAATTCATATATGCAACATGTACAGAAGAAGTTAAAATATGATACAAACATAAACAAATATATTTTTTGCAGATAATTACTTCGAAACTTTTGAATATGCAATTTACTACGCACCAAATGAGAATTAATTTTAGACAATTATTTTTGCGATCTTTTTAGTAGTAATCGAATAATGAGTGCATATTTTTAATTCAATTTTTAGGTGTTTTTGCGTCTTTTTGATGGGGTTGAACATGAGAAATCAAGTTTTCTTTTTGTACTTCCTATTCTAGGAACAGGTGAAATAGAAAAAGTTGAGCCATCCGTAGATGGTGTACATGCCACACTACCCGCTTCTAATATTTCTGCAATAGTTAGATTCAAAATTCTATATGGATCCATGTCATCAAATAATCATTTCGAAACCTAGCACAAAATTTTGAAAGTTTTCAGTGTGTGATGCCGCAGGCTTTTTAAGACATAGTGCAAATTTAATACCGTCCGTTTGTCCCTTGAAAATCGGAATTATGTCCTTGAATTGGGTTTTAAATAGACCCTTGAATTCATTATGCAAATTTTCCCATGAAATTATTCTCCCAAAAGCATCACACTTTTCGTCAAAAATTTCGATTATTTTACCAAAATATTTTTTTGCAGTAATAATGTCGTCAGAGATAGCTTCGGCTTTGGTTTTTATGGAAGAAATTTCCTCCAAAGAAGGAAGTTCTTCTTCGGACGAAACTTCTTCCTGAACCACCTGCCCCCTGGCAATGCAAAAAGAAAAAGATAATGGTCTGACTGATTGGCCATATTTCCTTTTTTTCCCTTTGTTAAGTGCAAAAATGAATTTCCCCGCGTTATTGATTGACCACGAAAAACGGTTACCGTATCCGGTTGAATCGAAACAATTTGTATGAGCAGTTTGGCCCAAGTCAATCATTTCAGATGCCATAACTGATATGGCCTGCATGCGGGGAAGCGTGCACGCCATGACAATATCATTTATGTCATCTGCTGTATGGAGTCCATATTTATACTTTTGCATGTTTTTTCGATATTCTAAGCCTACCCTATTTTTTCCAAAAAGTCGGCGAAAAATTAATGCAATCTCGATCGGAATAGAATATTCCGGATTCGGTAGGGGACCCCACTTGTGAATATTAAGTTTAGGTTCAACCCCTCTCCCAATGGCAATCTCAATAATGTCCTCTAACAAGTATGGTGCATAAAATTCAATATCATTTTTGGCTGCACTAATGAGGTCAGCTCTCTCGGTTAACGATGTGCAACATAGTTCAATAATATGTGGAAGGGTCGTGAATTCCCCATTTTTGAATATCCCTTGATGTCTGTTGCAAATAAGGATCATAAGTTCAGGCAAAGATGACCCGAAAATGTTTTGCAATTTTTTGTCAGCGTCATGTAACTCAATATTTTTGATGTTACATTTTTCTGCAAGTTTATCGCAAAACGTCTTGTAGTCAACTCTTTCGTTAACTGCAGATGGTAAGAGTTCACCGAACGCCGGTTGGGCTTCAGTGCGAAATAAATCAATATCGATTTTAAAGGGATGGCTGTGCATGTTCGTTAGAATCATTTTTAGTGCACGAGGAATGTTAATCATATTTCCCATATTGTCAAATTTGGCCCTTTTTCCTAAAAATTCACAGACAATAGAGCAATATGATGCACGTACGTCCATCTCTTTAAAAATCAATGACACACAGTCATTAAGTGCAATGGCGGTGTTATAGGGAGCATTTTTGACAAAGAGTGCAGGAAGGGTTAAGTGATCAATTGATTGTATCGGGCGACAGCGCATGTTAAAGAAAAGATTTGCACATTCATTTTCATGCATATTTTTGAACCCGTAGAACAATCCTTTGCTTTTCAGAATTTCTTCAATTTTGCAATCTTCAAAATCCCCTAATTTTGCCATTGTTAAAAAATCATTTCGCAAAATAGATAGTGCTTCAATGGGTTCAAAAATAATTCTTTCTTTTGGTGCAAAGCCAAATAGACGTTCATTACAGTCATTTTTATGCATGTACCTTTTTTGGTCATGTTCAAGCAAAAGTGAATCAGCTGCGGGGATGAAGACTCCAAGCCCCTGAGTGTTGCTCACAATGCCACATCTTTTATTTTTGAGTGCATCATGAAAAACTTCATCGTCCACTAACCATAACGGAAAAATTATGCATGCATTTTGTATTTGGATGGGTACAAAGCCGTGCAATAATTCGAAATCGGATAAATACCAAATTTCTCGCGTACACAAATTTGCAAAAGCATGTCGGTTGATGAAGCACGGCTCGATTCCATTTCGAATCGCATGGTTCATGACGGTTAAATTTGCAATTTCTAAAAGAATATGTAAATACACTGATAACTTCAATTTAGGAACAAAATTTCCATTATGCACATATTTATTTTTGTCATTATTTTTTTGTTGTTTTTGTAATCCCCCCGAAAATCGTTTTTGTTACCAGTCTCCCCCTTTATTTATGTGCAAAGAAACCCCTACTTTTCATATGGAACAATTGTAGTTGTGCTTGTAAAAAAAATGTAATTGTAATGTTTTTCAAGGAAAGTGTGCACAATACAGTATACTGTATGGAATATCATAACCAAAGTACTAGGATAATTATGCAGTAAAAATATAGGCCTGTTACTTTAAATAGTAAACCGTTAAATGTTGTTTGAAATGGTTACGATAATAGCATAATTGTACTCAAGTAATAATGCAGTGTTTTTCATTTAAAACGAAAAAGTGAATGGTTATAAGATATAGCTGTAGTTTTGATCAATAGCATAAAAAATGCAAATATAATATTTTAAATGTGCATAAAATAAAACTAATGGGAATATAAAAGAGTCGCTATATGCTTCTGCATTATCTAGACTAAAGTCAATCTAGAGAGAAATAATCTAGAATAGTCCAGAAATTTTTGTAAAAGTTTTATTTTTCAATTTTCAATTTTCTATGTTGATTCGTGTGCAATAAAATTTACCCTAACCCTTAGCTATCTACTATAAAGACATTTTTTGCAATTTTCACATCTGGCAAATAAATTAGAATCTGATTTTCAATTTCTCGATCTATCTCGGAAATTAAACTATTTGCTGTTTTAAATTGTTTGATTTTACCAACAACCATGCACCAAGTTAGGTGTAAGATTTTGCATTTTTTTTCATTTCGCATTTTATCTCCATGAGGGATAATTTTTGCATTCATGTCTTTTGCATGTAGATTATAATTGGTGATATTATGCAGACTGCCAGGTTTACATTTTCTGCAAAATTTGTTACTGTGTGACGTAATTTTATGTTGACATCTGAGTAAGATGTCCTCCTTGAAATATGATGAAAAATTGTAAGTGCCTATTGCATTTCTAATTTCACTTTTTTCATTATTGAAAATTTTTATGACGTTAAAGGGAAATGTCTGTCTTAGACTCACTTTACTGCATATTTTTAGAAGTCGTTTGGGAAACCTCATCCATAATGAAAAACGACCGAACTCTAAGCCGTATTGAAATTTGTTAAATGCAGTCATATCGGTTTTTCCCGAGATCATGGCTTGATCAAGTAGATTTTTATTTTGCATGGTACATATTTTGGCTTTTTTATTCCATGTTCTAATTTTTTCAAATCTGTCGACAAAATCACAAATGTAATTGCCATGAGAATCACCGAAGTAAAAACATTCTGCAGTATTATTAAAAAGTTTGGCCGGTAATTTATGTGAAAGTATTTCACTTATTCTATTCAGCAGAGATTTAATATGACAGTTATATAATGAAGGATGTTTCACATGCTTTAGAATTTGATCCTGCGAAAGGTTATCATGATTTTTGAATTCTTCATGATATAAAAATTTAATTGTTTTTATGTAAATGGATTGTAATGCATTAAGAGTTTGTACATTTGGGATGGGTAAGCTATCCGCCCCATGTAAATAAACCCCCCCAGCAATACTACGGAAAGTATTGCATAATTGATGTCTATAACCCATGTCCACTAGATTATGCACCATCCTTTGTGCTTTGCGAAAGCGACCTTTCATAATTGCATAGTGTTTGTCAAAATTAAAGCGTCCGTTTATAACTGAAAAATGCACACCAAGATATTTAAATTCATTTTTAAAAGGAATTTTCACATTGTCAACATTTATATTACAATTTATATTTTGCTTACCAAAAGGTACTAAGAAGGTTTTGCTTAGTTCAAGCTGCAATGTATTCTTCTTAACATATTCTTGAAAAGCATCAAGTTGCAAGTTGATCTTGGTTTGAATTGAACTTTCATCATTTCCACGAATGATGATTGATGCATCATCTGCAAATAATAAAAGTAAATTATCTGTAGAAATATATTTTTGAAGATCATTTATATAAAATGACCATAAGATTGCACTAGGCGCACCCCCTTGTGGTACACCAAAATTAGGTAGGTCTCTTGGGGAAGCAACTTCACCATTTAGTTCTAATATAAATTTGCGGTTTACCAAAAATTCTTTGATCCAATTATATGACTTTTCATTGCAAATTTGTTCAAGTTTTTTTAGTAAAATTTTGTGACTGCAGGTACCAAAAGCATTTTTCATGTCAGCCATGAGAACTATGGATATTTCTGATTTTTTTGCAGTATTTACTCGTAGCATAAGTTCCGAGATGCAAGTGCCACATGAATGAAATTCTCTGAAACCATGTTGATGGTCATATAAAATTTCATGTAGTTGCAAAAATGATAGAAGTCTGTCACCTACAATTTTCTCGCAAATGTTGGCTTGTATATTATTAACCGTTATCGGCCTAATTTTGCCATTTGGTTTTCTAAGTGCAATCATACGGTTAATAGACCATTCCTTAAAATATTTACCTTGAAATAGACTCTCTCGGATCGGATTTGCAAAGTACCGAATCATTGAAGCCGTAAAAAATTGTACTGTACGCCTAGTTAGCCCGTCCTTTCCACACGTGAATGGTTTTCAACTGGCTAATTTTTTGCATACCAGCCTGTTATATGCCTCAATTGACTCTTGTCCGCATGCGCCAAAATTGAATTTTTCTTCCTCTCTAAAAAAGTAATTTAGGTCAATTTTGTATTCATCTGCAGGGGCGGTTAAATTGGTAAATTGCAATTTTTGGATTTGGTCCGCAATTTCATTTACATCCCCTTCAATACTAGTTTTCGATTTATTTTTGTTTAGCTTAGTGTGCACCGTCCATACATCTCGCAAGCTAGTAAACGTGTTATCAAAAACTCCCATTGCAAATTTTTTTCTATCACGTCTTTTTAGGTTTCGATATTTAGCTGTAAGTGACGAAATTCCAGCTTTTATTTTTGCAATCTGTTCCTTATCAGAGCAGTTATCTTTCCACCGGTGAAGGTTATGTAAAATGCGCCTAGCTTCCATTGTATCCTCCCTTAAGACCGGTTCAAACATTTTTTCACTACGTATTTTTTTTTCTGCAGGCATAACAATTTTCACCCAGTTACTAAAAGTTTCTAATGTTTTGTTTGCTTTTTCTAAAGGAGAAAGGTTAGACATTTCTATGTCATGAAAAATCTCTTCGGTTACTGCAATTTTGTTCATGATATCATGAGGTTCTAAAATGGGTCTCGATAGTGCAATAAATTGTATATTTTTTAGTGTTTTTTTTGTACAAAAAGCAAACTCTTGACCTCTGTGACCGTTTGTCTGAATGTCCGCTTGCAGGTTAAGATTTTTGCATGCTAGAATTTCACAATTTGATGTTTTCACAATATCAATTTTAGAAGGTTTGCAATTATCACGAAAGTGGGTATTATCGAAGATATTTGATTTAAATCCAGCAAGAATTTCGCAAAAAATATTACTATTTTCTCTTTCCGCTTTGCATCGTGGGTTGCTTATATCACAGTTTATATCACCGCATAAAATTATTTTTTTTGAATGTTCATTTAAGACTTTTAGATTCTGCATTAACCAATCAAAATATACACTAGGGGTTGAATTGTAACCTTTTTCGTAACGAGTAGACTCGTCCCCTAAGCGATATGTATTGCATAAAATATAATTGTCATTTAGACAGGTATTGTCTTTGAACATACACGCAATAAATGTGCCCGTTAAGTTAATTTTTGTAATCATGTCATTTATTGCACTTTTGTATAAGGTAATAGCATATACAATCCCTTCCCCATCAGGGTCGGCCCAAATTGCATTATATCCCTTAGGTATAACTGATGCATCATCTAGGCCACTATAGTGTATAAAGCATTCATTTATTGCAAAAATGTGAGTCATAGGAAAAGTTGTTACTAGGTCAAGTATCTTATGCACATTAAGATTATTTATGTTGCAATTTATAACCCATAGTTTATTCAATTTTTCTTCATTTAGTACTTCTGTGTTATTTTTTTGCACTTCAGTGTGCATGTTTTTATTTTGCAAATTGTTGTCAAATAAACGTAGTGATGGAAGTGTTTTGTTACTAATGAAATTATTTGGTATAATAAGGTTATTATAATCAGATTTCATTATTTTTTCCGACTCACCTTGATGATGAAAATTTGAACTCGATTTATTGCATTCAGAATTGTAAAATGAAGATTTGAAGTAATTATCGTGCAATTTGATTATCGGCTCTGAGAAGGCTGAACGGACAATGTTATTTTCACATGCATCTTTCTCAGAATACAAATTTTTTTCACATTTTTTTATTTTCAAAGCTAAATTATGTAAAAGTGGATCATTGCATTTTGAAAAGTCATAAATTTTATTATTTATGTTTATAAATAGTTTTTCATCATTCTCACATACTGCAGTTACAATTTTTGCATTAATATTTTCAAAAGAGACTTCCGCAATATGTTCCATACCTATTTCAGATAGGTCAATTTTCATAGTTTTTTGCAAAATTGATTTTTTTTGTCGTAACGTATGGTTATATAAAAGATTAGAAATATAACATGAATTACTTTTACTGTCTATTAGATTGATAATGTAGTTAACTTTATCTAAATCCGAGTCATCTGCAAGTTTAGCAAAGTTTTCATTAAACTCAGAGTCTGAAAAATCAGATTCACTGTTATCAGAAGTTACACTTACATTTGTTTTTGAATTATTTGTTTTTGCAATAATTGGTGTCGGAAGCTTAACTACAGTGTTAATCGTTTGGATATATTTTTTGTGTGAAATTTCCATACCACTTGGTACACCAGTAATTCCTCTGCACTTTTTATCTTTGATCACTTTGTAACGGAGGCCCAAAAGTAGATCACGGAGACAAGTTTTTTGTGTGCACGGAAGTGATTTCCATGATGTGTTTCTTTTTGCAACATTTCTGAGAAACTGATAAATACTTTCGTTCACTGTCGGTAAGTGACGATCAAGTGCTGAAGGTGCAAATAGAAAGAGTTCCGCAAGGTACGTGTCATTTTTTGTGATTGCACCAATTTTTTCCATATCGCAAATGCATTTTTTGAACTCTTCCTTTTTTACATGGCTGTTTAGAAGTTCCTCTTGCATTGTAGGGGATGGAGCTGCCAATGTTTGTTTTAACACCGTTACTGCAAGTTTCCAATTGTTAAAGCAAATGCCCCGCCAGGTATTTACACGGATAAGTTGATTTGTTTCGCCAATGTTATCCCGTGCAGCAATGTATGCCTTTTTCCCTTCTTTGACCATAAGTTCAATTGTTTTTACATTGCATATATGGACATTGTTTGTAAGTACCGCATTTCTTACATTTTCCGATGCAGAGGGACGTGCATGTTGAACGTCGTCACCACTGAGACTATCGTCTTCTGGCGCGGCGATGCTATCTGCGTCATCAAGGTTGATTGTCTGTGCATAATTGCTGAGACCCGTAATTGTTGTTGGGTTTTCGGTTTCCGCGTCAGAGTCACAGTCCGACCAGTTTTGCATTACGGGGGGTGCAGTAAAAGGGTTAAATCCGACTTGTGCAACGGGTGAGGCTGGTTCATTTATAGGCCCCGGGCTAGTGCACTTTGCCTGTTCAACATTTGATTTTGAACTAGACTGCGAGCTTGCACGTGATCCGACGCCCTTGGTTTTTTTTGGGCCTGGAATGTTTGTTTCTGCAGAACCTTTGCTTAACAGTCTTTTGCGACTTTTCACATTTAATTCTGCTTTGATTGCATGCCATTGGTCTTTTATTTTTCCCTGAGTTTTTTCAAAAAGTAAGTCAACACCTGCAACCATTCTTTCAACGTCATCAGTGTTTTTCCTGATTTCGTTGTCAAAATTTATGCGTGCAGAAGATAGAGAAGAATCGACCCGTAATAACTCAATTGTTGTTTTAGAGTTTTTATCTTCAAGCTTGTCATGACGTGCAGTAAGAGTTTCAAGATCAGAAGTCATATTGGTTATGACATTTTCATGTTCCTGCAGTACCTTACAATTGCCAGAATATTTTTCAGATATTGCTTGAAGCTGCTCTTCAAACGAGACCATTTTATCTGCAACTTCACCTAAGTCCTGATCAACTCTTTTTTCCACTTCATCCACTTTTGAAGTGAGGTTATTAACCTTTTCAACTTGCACATTTAAAAAATTTTTGAGATATTCGACATCAGCGCTACCTGATACGTCAATCTCCATTGTTGCAGAGTTTTTTTTTTCTTCCTTTTTTTTCTCCACTTCTTCCTTTTTTTTCAGTCTTTTCTCCTCTTTAATTGCATCTTCTTTAGCTTTTCGTTCACTAATAAGCCTGCTTTTTTCTTTACGCTCTGCAATTGTCAAATTATACTTTTTAAGTACCCTGTTTTTTGATTTTGCAAGAATTTTTTTGGAATTAATGAGCTCGTTGTAATCTTCGGTCGAGATTGATCCAAGATTATCAGCGTTCATTATTTTTAATTTGATGTGCAATCCAGCCTGCTCCTTATCAGCTTTCCCCGTGAATTTATTTGCGGACCAAACATGCATTTTAAACTCAGAATCATACTCAATGTTATGTTCTTCATGCAAACCTTTCTGCATATCTTCAGCAAGGCATGTGGAAAGAGACGCTTGCCTGTAATCCGTTAATTCTGCCAATGTTTTTTTGTCTGAAAAATCATTTACATGCACCCAATTGCCTTTGTTTGTTTCTAATGTTGCATTAAAGTCAATGATAAAGTGCATAAATTTGATAAAATGTTCCTTTGAAGGTGGGTTATAAAACCATTTTCCGACTTTCAAAATCCAAGTTGCAGTTATTATAGTCGCATCTTTAAATTTTTTACCAGCGTCGGACGGTTTTAATATTGCAGGAAAAAAAAACAGACATTTCAAATAGTCCTGAACTGAGTGCCACTTAATACCTTCTACACAAGTGTTGAAGTTTGGGTTCTCAGTGATAGGCATTATTATCGTGTC
Source organism: Oikopleura albicans (assembly GCA_004367875.1). NCBI lineage: Eukaryota > Metazoa > Chordata > Appendicularia > Copelata > Oikopleuridae > Oikopleura > Oikopleura albicans. The sequence goes on from SCLG01001132.1 coordinate 13,708, forward strand.
TTCGAGTTCGATTTGCAAATACTGACATAATGAGCGTAATTGTCCGACACACACATCAACCTGAGAGTGGAGGTTCCAATTTTTATTTTGAAATCCTTCAGGCCATGCATCAAGTGTCATTGCACGAAAAGGGATATTTGCAAGTTCGGTATCATAGCTTTCGCGGTCACCTAATATCGCGTCACCCTTTCCGAATGAGAGTCTCCCAGTCGGTATTTTATATTTTTTTGCATAATTGCGCTTGTTGCCTTGGATTTCAGTTTCCATGCGATTATGCGGTTCCTGCTTTTTACCGTCATTATTTTTTTTCCGTCATTTTTTTTTGCATCCGGTGAAAAATTTACTTTTCCATTTTTGCTACCTGCAGATTGATGTCGGGACCCGAATGATGCATAATTACCTCTTCCATTACGATCATTGCCTCTGTAAGGTGCATTATTCCCACGGGGATAGCGACCTCTATCAGAGTAAGATCTCCTGTCAGAGTCGTAACGCTCAGGCCACCGACTTTGTGGTGCATGTTGTTGTCTATTATGAAAGCCCCCCCGATTTACCGCCTGTCGATTGTTCCCGTAATTTGTAGACCCCCCTCGTCCACGTTTCCAATTATTGTAGTGTTCTAAAAAGTATGCATCTGTGAGATTTAATTCCGAATATGTGCTTAGTTTTCGAACATAAATATTTTTTGTTCTTAACTTTGCAAGATTCTGGTTATTGAATGGGTTTTTTTTAATTATTGTGCATATAATGAGATTTTTGGGTTTTTTCTGTATACCAGAAAATTCGCCTTCTATCCCTAATATGAAGTTTTCAACTCGAATAATAAGTGCAAAAGATAAGTTATAAGAAACCTGTAAAAATTCTACACCGTCAATTGTGTATGTAAATTTTTGCAAACGTTTCATCGTTATGAAATTTTTTTCACCCCCTTGTTTTAGGATATTGTTAGTACCCCCGTTATTGTCACCGTTAAAATCAATGACCATTTTTTTTGCATTTTTAATGATTTTTTTCATAACCAAAATCTTACATAGTTTCTTGATAAAAGATACTTTAGTTTCGATTTTTCTGTTATTACGAAAATCTGCAAATTTTAATTTTAAGTCATATATATTACCATGTTTGTTCATAGCCTCCATGACGCTTCTATAAACTGCGTCCTGCATTCTCTTGTTCATTCCAATGACCCCTTTTTGGATTTCTGTCCCCCATGGCTTACAAGGATAAACCAGAAGTGCACTCTGTCCAGATTGACGGCCAACGAAATAAATATGTGTAAAAAGAAAAATATATAAACAAAAGGTAATTTTTGTGCAAGTTTTTTGTAACACAAGATTTGCACACGAACCAAACCAGAGCTTTTTCCACAGAAAGCAAAAATAGGGTTGCAAGTGTAAAAAGAAGTAAACGTAATTATAACAAAAAATTTGAATGAAAATTAAAATCAACACAGCTAGAACTGTGTTGTAACTCAAAGTGCAAGATAAACTACGATTTTCGCACAAATACATTGTGAAAATACTCCAATAATCGTTGATTATTCAATCAATTGTTTTAAGTGAGATTGAAAATGCACATGTGTCGTTTTCGTTTCACTCTTTTTACTCTTTTTTGCTTTCAGAAAAACGTTTATTGCATAAATATTATACTTAGACTTTAGTTTTTCTCTTTTTTATTCGCTTTCTGTGATATTCTCGTGGATTTGGAATTAATTGAAAAAATTTGAAAGTTTTTGAACTGCAAGAAGGTGGTCAAAAGACCGTTTTTATTATAAAATAAATACAAATTTAATATTTTCGTGCCGCTTGTGCAGCGATTTTTTCCCTAGTTTTTCAAAAAAAGTAAAATAAATCATTTGGTTGTGCCGCTATGTGCCGCTAT
>SCLG01001133.1:1748-17064 GCA_004367875.1 Oikopleura albicans
ACGTTGCTTGACAGCGCGTCTGAGGTCATCGGTCTTTTTTGAAAGGCAAATCACCGAAAGGCGATTTCCGGAAATTTCCTTCTGTTAAATTTTTTTTGTATTACAGTCTTTCCCCTCTTAAGTGCCACGCTTAAGGAGAAATATGCAATTCCGCTAAAAATTTTTGTTTCGTATTTTAAAATCAGGACGATACACAAATTGAAAATCGATTGAAAAACTATTTATGATACTAAGTACCGGACTCTTAAGAAAATGAACTTTGTCTCTTAATTGGACCCATAATCCATCTTTTTAGCATAAAAAGTGTCCCTTATTAAGCACGTTCTTCCCTTATTAAAACTTAGAGTAGCACGAACCTACGCAAATAATTTGAGTGGGTTTAGTAAATAAAAAGAGTATGAAATAATAACTAACCTTCGCCGGTTAGCTCAGCAAGTTCATTAACGTAATTTGTTTGAAATGAAATTGCTGAAAAAACTGACGTAAATGCTGCTTGTTTTGCCAAATCCTCTTCGAAACCTTTTTGGCGACCAGCTTTGTCTGGAACTTCAAACTTTCCATTGATCACTTCCCTCAGTAAGTAGGCTGAAAAGTTCGTTATTTTAAAAACACGTATTTTGCTTATTTAACTCCGAGAGGTCCGTTAGTCGAAATTTAGACTAAACGGATGGACTGAAAATAACTCACCAAAAACGGCTTAGCATCTATATTACCTCACCCTGTATGTCTTCAACACGTATTTTGCTTAGTTACAAGGAGTCCGTTAGTCCAAATTTAAACTAAAGGCCCTAAATGGACCGAACATAAAACCTAACCTGGCGTAATCGACAATCGCTGAAACACGGGTCAAGTTAAATTTTATAAGAAAAAATATAAAACTGATTTTTAAAGGTTGAAATGGTTTAGTCTAGATTTGAAGTGATGGATCCCGACGGATTATATCTCACTTGGGAGCCTTCGGAGTTAAAGGATAAAATAAAAACCTTGGAGTTGGAACATGGGGTTTGTGTAGGCGAGATTTTGCATTCCAAGGAAAAACATTTGTCCGTTTTTGACCGAAATGCACTGTTTATAAAGGCCATTTGGTGCAAAAGCATTTCCGCTCATTTCCGGGTCCAATGATTGGTCCAAGAAGGGAAATTTGTGGACGAATCCAGTCGCCTTAATAATCACGTCGTAGTCTTCTGTGCTGCCGTCAGAAAATGTTACCTAAAAAGGAAATTTATTAAAAATACTTTTAGAGAAAATTAAAAAAAATACTAACCGTCGAATTATTAATGCTTGTTAAAATAGGTTTTGCTGCGACGGTCTCGGGCCAATCAGTGTAGGGCAATGGGTTTCTAGAAGTTACGTGGGCGAACTTTGCACCATTTTTCCACGATAAAAGACAAATGTCTTCGGCCGAGTAAGACCCACCAATACAAAGGACACGTTTATCCACGAATTTTTGACCAGAAAAGTCATGAGAATGCAACATTTCTCCTTCAAATTTGGTTTTTAATCGTAAATAAATAGTTTTTTAAGTTTGTCAAAGTTTTTTTTCAAACCCTTTCCAACGTCTTTGCAAAGTTTAAGACATTTAAAAAATTGTTTGATCAAAAAATAACGGTTTTTGAAAACTTGAAAATAATGAAAAAGTTTTTTTATGATTTATTAGAACCATAACTGTAAATGTTTCTTCTCCTTCAAATTTCGGGACATTTGGATAATGAAAATGTCCGGTGGCTACCACAACATAGTCAAAATTACTTGACGATTTTTTGCCCATATTGTCGACTTCTACCGAGAACTGTTTTGTGTTTTCGTCAAATGTGACTTTTTCGACGGATGTTGATGTTTGAATATGTTTTTCGACTTTAAAGTGTGCGGCATATGCCAACAAGTACTGTCGGATTTCGTCCCCGGGCACAAAAGAAGGCCTAACTGTGGGCCAAGGAAAATTTCCAACTTCCACTCCAGCTTCTTTTGGGGCGTTACACCAGAGGCCTTCGTATAAACTAAATATACATGGTGAGGTAATATAGATGCTAAGCCGGTTTTTGGTGACTTTTATACGCTCAGCGCACCGTGCGAGTCTCGCGAACCAAAAACGGCTTAGCATCTATATTACCTCACACTGTATGAATTATACACATTATAAGAAAAAAAACAATGTACGTAATAAATTGGTCCAGAAGAATTATTTTATTAATTTTAGAGGGTGAGGTAATATAGATTCTAAGCCGTTTTTTGGTAACTTATATTCGCTCAGCGCACTCGCGAACCAAAAACGGCTTAGCATCTATATTACCTCACCCTGTAAGATTTCATGAAATTTTTGTCCTTTACCATTTATGGATCTACTTATTTTTTTTTCGGGATTTATGACAAATTATTGCGAGTTAACTTTTTATTAACCTGGATTGTCGAGTTCCATATGTCTTGGCGGTCATTTCGTCAGTTAACCCCCACTGTCCGCCAATTTTATCCGCCCGTTCAAAGCAAGTTACATCACAATGATCCTGGAGTGCTGACACTGACATTATACCAGCAGGGCCTCCGCCGATGACGCATACTTTCACCATTTTTTCAGATTTTGCCGCCAGACAATTTCCGTCGGTGTTCATTAGAAATTGACGTTTGTCTTAAGATTGTCTAAAATACGATTCATAATTAGAAAAAACTTTAATTTACAGAAAACGCGTGAAATTTGTCAGAGTTTTGAAAATGACTGTACAGAAATGGCTGTAAAATAATAAACAATTGAGAACCTTTTTTAGTCTAAAACTTTATACAGGGGGTATGCAAATTCCGGAAACCCCATTCCGGAACAGTTATCGGAAAAAAGTCCAATTCCGTAACGCTTTTTATTTCAAAAAATATTTGAAGTCCGGTACGGTACGGGCCATACCAGAACGAAAAAGTCTAATTCCGGAACGGTTTTTGGGCGACAATTGGGCCAATTTCGGAACAAAAGGGGACTTTGGCTCTAAATCGCAAAGCGTTCCGGAATTGGCCTACCCTATGTATGCCTGGCAGACCGTTAATCGACGAAAAAACAAGTCGTGTGCATATATGCACTCACGTCCCCCTGGGCGTTAAATTTAAAAGCAATGAGAACAGTATTACTGTTAAAGTTAAACTGTTGAATTTCCCTCCCATTCTATGATTTTTTCCGTCAATAATTAAAACTATAAAACTTTTGAGACCTAAAAAACGAAAAAAATTTTAGTCGATCGTATCATTCTCATATTAAAAATAATAATGAATTAACCTGAATGATAAATACCTTAAATAATATTTTATTTATAAATACTATTCATATCCGCAATTAATGTTAAAACAAAAACGTTATTACGAAATAAAAACAAAATGACAAGTTTCCCTATCAAGGTCATCACCCTTCATTCCATCCCAATTATTCCAATTCTATTATCTCCAAAAATATAAAAAAAATTATTAAATCTTTGAAATCAAGACTATAAGTTAACCACCAGATTTGATGGTCAATGTTGGATGATTGTTTTTTAGACTATTTTAGACTTTTTTTAGACTAAAAAAACCGCCGTGTCGAACGTACCCGGTTTCTTTTTTAGAATATTCAAAAATGTCATTCAAAAGACTTCGGTGTGTCAAGAAGAACCGTGCCATTGTACTCAGAATAAAAAAAAGTAGATAATAGGGGCCAAGGTCAGTTTTGCGCCAAGTTCAACGGGTCACGTGATAAATGACTTTAAAATGAGTCATAAAGCCTCGATATAGGCCAAACTTCGTAAACACTTTTGAGAGCCTTAATGAATCTTTTTTATTAAGTCAATAACAAATTGGAGCAGAAGATTGTATCTGGATTTTAAAAAACGTACAGTCATTACTCTCAATACGGACGTGCTCAATACGAACGAATTCTTATGAAAAAATGTCTTAAAAATAGTCTAAAAATAGACACTTTATGACAATTTACGGTAAATTATTTACCCCAATACGGACGCTATAATAAAAACTGTACCTTCGCTTATTTTAGAAAAGTTCTACGTAATTTACCGCTTGGGTATACTACAATTTGGGTATAATACAATTGTGGTATAATACTGAGTATAATTTGGGGTCCAATGGGAATAAGGGGCTGGCTCTTGTGTTCTGAACATCATACTATACAATACAGTCCTTATCCTGATGATATGAACTAAACAAATATTTTCAACATTCATTGAAATAATACTTTTCACGGAAAATATTATTCATTTTATCGATTTTAAACAACATTAATGACAGTACATGTAATGAAAATATGTTTATATTATAAAAGATCAGGATACTTGTTTGCGGCATAATGAAGGTTCCAAAATTGTTACGAAATTCATCAGCACGATACGCTTAGTAAATACGTATACAGTATCACATATGTGCATACAACGCGACACTACCACTTCCCAAAAACCGTGACGTGGTGTGCGCATCGTTGCGTTGTGTGCGCACTGACCACCATATACCGTATATGGTGGTCAGTGCGCACACAATATGATATACGCAATTTTCCTTCAAAAATGGTAATTTATACTGTTAGAAAACTTTCAACACGACCGAGCTGTATATTATAAAAGGTTTTGGAATAAAATATTTATTCATAACTCCTCAATGAAGAATCCATTACAGTTCTTACTCCCATTACGGCCGTTTTCGGTTCTTGAAAAAAGTGACCGTAATGGTATAAACGGCCCTAATGGGATTAGGCCCCTATAGGATTAAATTTGGACAAATTTGTATCAAAATGGCTGATTGAATTTTTAAATGTTAATTTTATGACCTGTTCTATGGCTTACATGTGACAGGTTAGTATTCGAAGGGTTTATTTTTGACACGCGAATTGAAATGGTTCATTTTATTAAAATTATTGCTGATTTTGACCATATACAGTTGATGTGCGCACAACGCACCACTTTCGTTTCTCAAAAATTGGTGCGTTGTGCGCGTTCTGGTGCGTTGTGTGCACACTGGTGCGTTGTGCGCACGCCCATCACCAAATGCACTACGAGATATAAGCTTAATATTTGAAGGACTTTAATCGTACGTCAATTTTGTACACAACAGCTCATACCCGTCCTAAAGCCAATTTTAAACTTAAAACCTAAAACTGCCTCCCTCAGACCAGTTCTAGATCTTGCTTAAGTTATCATCTAGAACTGGTCTGAGAGGGTTTTTTGCGTTTAGTCAACTTTTAGACGAACATACGCTCGTTATTAAAGTTACGAAACTTGAAGTGAATAAAGCCAATACATGTAATTTATTGTAACAATTTGACAAAATACATATTTTTGTCGGTTGACTAACGAATTGATCTATGATTTCATATTTTCCACACTCGATTATGAAGAATCAAAAATTATGTCAAACTCAAAATAGTCAGCAAATACAACATTAAAACATAAACACGCATTTTTCATTTAAACCGCTGATTTAATTTTTATATTTACATTCTTAAAATCATCATAAATTATAATATTTCTCAAGACCATACAATACTATATCTTCTGAGGAGTAGAAAGTCTTATTTAAAATTAAATCATATTATGTACACCGGGTGCGCAGTTATCGGGCCGGTTTGTATTTTTATTGGGCATCCTGCGCTGTTATCGGGCACCCTGTATGCTCTTGAAAAAAATATATGACCAAATTGCTCGCTCGTGTTGTTATCGGCCGGTTTTTTTTTTGCATATTTTTACTTTATTCCGCTTCCGCCTTGAGCAATTATCGGACGCCCGATTAAAGTTTTTGTCGCGAAACCCGTCCGATAACTGCGCACCCGGTGTATTATCAAATTTTAAATCCATGGTCCACGGGCCGTGGATTAATTTACATGAAAGAACAATTAATTTTAGGGAAAAAGGTTGTACAGCTTTCAGATCATTGTTAGTTTGAATAAGGGCAGTTTGGGTAGCCACAGGATCAATTCCCAGCCCGATTAGAAAACTCATATCACCTTGATCCACTGTTGGTCTGGCCATTAGGGTGTCTTTTAAGGGTCGGCAATGATAGCTTGAATACAGTTCTCAGTTTGAAACTTTTTTATGAAATAAATTAAACCAAACAGTATATTTAAATGTATAACTAGTACATTCCAAATTTGTTGCATATTACCATAAATTATGACTCATAATTTATCATAATTTTTGATCCATAATATCATATAGTCCTTACTCACAATACGGGCGCACTCAAAACGGACGATTGCCTCCAATACGAACGTTTTTTATGAAAAAAAATGTCGAATAATGCTTAAGATTAAAAATTAGAACTTTACCAAACCTAGTTCTTCCTAAGACTGCGGCAACCATCATGGAAAGTTGAAAAACATCATTTTTACAACATACAGTCCTTACTTCCAATACGGAAGTTTTTGATTCTTGGAAATAGCGTCCGTAACGGCCGTANTATTAGACCAGAATTCGTTCATCACAAGCATTAGTTGTATTGTTTTTGAGGTTCATAGTTTTTTAGCGTTATAGACATACGACCGGAACTAGTTTGCGAACCAACTGAACGCGCAACTGTCGGAGATTAAAATGATATCAATAGACCCGGATTTGACTGCTTTTGCAGCGCATATTTTTTAGACAGTTTTTTTTTTATAAAATATCCCACAAATATAACTCAACCGCTATTAGTCCATTACTTGCTCTCCTTATTTCAAGCGAGTAGTATCCTAGCTCGAATACCCAGTATTTCGAACAATTTGAACTGTGCTCTCATATTTTTCACACTCTTTGGCGATTATTAAGAATCAAAAATTATGTCAAACTCAAAATAGTCAGCATAAACAACATTAAAACATAAAAACACATTTTCACCACTTTTCATTAAAACTTCTAATTTAACTTTTATATTTACATTCTTAAAATCATCATAAATTATAATATTTCTCAAGACCATACAATACTTTACCTTCTGAGGAGTAGAAAGTCTTATGTACAACAGGTGCGCAGTTATCGGGCGTGTTTGTGCTTTTATCGGGCACCCTGCGCTGTTACCGGGCACCCTGTATGATCTTGAAAATATATATGACCAAATTGCTCGCTCGTGTTGTTATCGGCCGGTTTTTTTTGCATATTGTTTACCTTATTCCGCTTCCGCCCGGAGCAGTTATCGGACGCCCGATTAAAGTTTTTTGTCGCGAAACCCGTCCGATAACTGCGCACCCGGTGTTTTATCAAATTTTAAACCCGTGGATTAATTTTGACACATTTTTATCAAACAATCTTGTATTTACATGAAAGAACAATTAATTTTAGGGAAAAAGGTTGTGTAAAGCAGCTTTCAGATCGTTGTTAGTTTGAATAAGGGCAGTTTGGGCAGCCACAGGATCAATTTCCAGCCCGATTAGAAAACTCATATCACCTTGATCCACTGTTGGTCTGGCCATTAGGGTGTCTTTTAAGAGTCGGCAATGATAGCTTGAATACAGTTCTCAGTTTGAAACATTTTTATGAAATAAATTAAACCAAACTGTATATTTAAATGTATAACTAGTCCATTCCAAATTTGTTGCATATTACCATAAATTATGAATCATTATTTATCATAATTTATGATCCATAATATCATATAGTCCTTACTCTCAATACGGGCGCACTCAAAACGGACGATTGCCTCCAATACGAACGTTTTTTATGAAAAAAAAATGTTGAATAATGCTTAAGATTAAAAATTAGAATTTTACCAAACCTAGTTCTTCCTAAGACTGCGGCAATCATCATGGAAATTTGAAAAACATCATTTTTACAACATACAGTCCTTACTTCCAATACGGAAGTTTTTGATTCTCGGAAATAGCGTCCGTAAACGGCCGTATTGAGGTGAATTGTCACAAAGTGTCCATTTTTTGACTGTTTTGGGGACATTTTTTCACAAAAAGCGTCCGTATTGAGTGCGTATTGAGTGCGTCCGTATTAGGAGTAAGGACTGTAAGTGCTCTTTGGCTATTTTTTCATGAAGCCTCATTTTAACTCCTGGGGTTCGGACCCTCATGTATTAATATTATAATCCAAAGTACGGTTATCCAACCTATGATTATAGTACAAAAATAATCTTCTTTGATTTACTTCGAGAACGAATTAGGAACAAGGACTGTACCATCAGTACAGAGACGCATGACTGTATTTGGTTAACATAATTTGAAAACAACACAATCAGTCAATTAACCGATTCTGTCTGAAAAAAAAACTCTTATCGACAAATCCTTTACACGGGACGCTAAATAAGGGTTGCTTTGTCCAGAAAATGTTCTTGCTCCAAATAAGGGTTGTTAATTTAAAAGTTGAATCGGTCATGTTTCTGTTAAACTTTCTACAGTATGAACAAATGAACCACTTTAATTGTCTTCTTTGTACAAATTTATCTAAAGGTCCTTAAATCAATTTGTACAAAAATAATAAGACATAAAAACATAAACATAAATAGACCGAAAGAAAAAAAACTCATCACATTGCGTAAATTTATTTCCAACTTTTAACTATGAAAAGTCAGACTTTACAGAACTGATTATTTACAGCGAAAGACTCGGGATAATACCGATAATCTTCTAAACTATCTTCGGAAACTGTCTTATTGAACGATCCGTTTTCCATAATGGAACAATTCCACAATGGACAATTTGTCCATGTTTCAAAAGCCCTAAAATTGAACGGGTTAAAAATGTAAAATTAATTATTTGTTTTTTCTACTTACTTTGTCCCAGAACCACCGACGTGGACGATTGAAGATCCAATGACCACTGATCTATGACCGTATCTTGTAGAAAACATTGTTCCTACTTTCGTCCATTTGTCNTCCAGGTTGAAATCGGAATATTTCGAAACATTATCTGTTGCACTTCCGTCCATATTACCACCTTAATAACAATTACTTTTCCGGTAGTTAGTTTAAAAGTGCTACTTACCAAATATGTACAATTCATCCGCAAAGGTAACGGTTGAATATCCACTGATAAATCTCGAAGCAAATGGATAATCCGACAGTTCCGTCCAACTCTTGGAAAAACGCGCTTCGACCTTTTTGTTAGAAAAACCACCTCCAATAGCAACCGGGGTGTTCCGTAATTTGCCCAAACTAGTACCCCAATGGTCGTGATTGGAGGACGTGGTCGCTGTTACCGTCCGTCCATCAAACCTTTAAACAAGCAAGATTAAAATTAATTGATTCATACCTAATATAATTCAATTAAAAATCAAAATATGAAAAAAATTACGTAATTATTCTCCATTTTATCATTACCACTTTTATACTGCGTTCGTTATCATTTTTACATTTGGACAAAAAGTTTTTAATTTTATGTTCGAAATTAATTTTCCCCTTTGATAAAAACACTTTATTGGAGAATTAAAAATGCTATTAATTTCACAAATGTAATATTTTAAACTCACTTGTGGCAGCTTGATGTTCCATCGTATCCAAAACAAAGCAGTGCTTCTTCTTTTTCGCCGTCGGTTTTGAAAGTATTACAAGCACCATACTTAAAGTCCATTGGAAGGTCGCCAATCCGTGTCAACCTACAATCTTCCACCACCGAGATTTGGTTTTCGTAATCTCCATCTCCACCAAATACGAACATTTGACCATTGATCACGGTCGAACACGTAAGATAAGCCCCAGTTCTAGAGCCCATCGCAAAATGTTCGATTTCATCCTTGCTTTCTAGAAATAATTTTACGCAGTTATTCATACAGAACAAAAATTAAAACGTCAGTTAATCAAAAAATAGGAAAAAAAATGCCGCTAATGTTTTCACATATTATTTGTATTTTATACTCGGTCGCTAATTTTCAGGACAGGTTAACTCGTGACATGTGAACCTTGTGACTACGTGAAGGTAATTTCCCAAGAAACTGGTAGTCAGCCTGTGACAAAAAAATGACTTCTAAGAATAAGTTTCTTTAATTACAGTGGATGCGCACACAACATACACTAATCCCTGAATTTTAATTCATAATTCATAAGGTATAAGCTCGATAATAGTAATAAGGTAAGTGCCCTGACTATAAGCTAACTTTACGCATTTTTTAACTTTAATACCACCATTACCGAAAGTTCTTTCAGCACTGTATTTTCATTTTTAAAGAGAATTTCATGTTTTACTTGTAATTTTTCAGTAAAAAAACTATCCCAAGAAAATTTCCATAGTGAAAACCGGACTTTTTGACAAATGGCGATCCAGAATTGTACTTCCGGAATATTAAGAGATAAAACTGGTGTGGTTTGGGCACATGAACTGTAATTTACCGTCGGTTAGTCCGATTATAAATCCCTATAATAAATCCGATTATAAATCCGATTATAAATCCCTATAATAAATCCCTAACAATTTGTGGAAATCCGTATGACTTTAATTTGAAGACCTTTAACAAAACGAAAATTTTTGAAAATTTGAAACATACGGTCAAACACTGTTTAAAAATTTTATTTGATAATTCTATTAAACGCATAACAATATGTTTTAAAAATGGATATTTTAAAAAGATTTTTATTAATATTATATTATATAAATAGAAGTAGAAGTAAAAAACTCACCGGTAACAGAATTAAACAGAACGGGAATGTTGATTGAACTTCGAGTACTCAGGACTAAAATCGTCGTGTTCCCTAAATTAGAGTTGTTTTATTTACAGTCCCTTTCCCAAAATCGATTTAAATTTCTTCCATGGAATCGTTTTTCATTCATGACATCCTTTCAAGTCTAGTTTTGACTTCCACACTACTGTTTTTTACCGTTTTTGCAGGTTAAAGTGTATTAATAAATTACCAAACTGAAATCCCACGCTGATTTTATATATGATTAAAATACAAACTATTAGTTTCAAGCCCTAAATTCTGTATACTTTTTTAATGTCGGATGTCGTCTAAGTAATATAAAAGTGTTAAAAGTCTAGAAAAAGTTCCAAAGACTAGATCCGATTAGTTTTAAATTAAAACTTTTAATAACTCAGATAAATGTCAGTTTACAACAATAAACTCGCCTAATGCTGGGTGTGCCTAATTAGGGCCAATGTACTTAATAAGGGTCACTGGTCAAATTTTTGAAGCAACAGTACATAACAAGAACTTAAAATTAAACTTACGACAAACTGCTTCATTGCAGGTATCTTTTTCAGTATCAGATCCTTGACAATTTCCGAAAATAGAACATCTTCTGGTTCGACTTTTGATACCAGAACCGCATGTTTTAGAGCATTCACTCCAATTGCCAAACTCGCCCCAACTCGCTAAAAGTCAATGTTAAATTTGACAATTGCAAAAATCGAATTTTAATTCAGAATAAATTAGGATTACTTTATTATTTCGAATACGGCTGGCTTATTTTTCGCAATTTTCAAAATTAGCGGAAAAAAGATCTTTGACACTCGTTTATTGAGTTTTTTATCCGATTTATAATGAAGTCGATTATTAGAGATACATGTATAATATATTCTTATCTTCATTTTTTAAGCTTATTGAATACTACAGCCTGCAGATAATATAATACTAAGTTTTGGTCTACTTGAAAACGGTTTGGCCCAAAGCCTGTGGAGCATAGATGACGAGGAGTTCACAAGAAGGTTGAAATTCAAATTATTTACATTCTTAACTTTAGAATCTAAAATTACCTTCTAAAGGACCGTATATTAATATTAAAACGCTTAAATTTGTGAAAATAAGATTTGTGGTATTTAACTATTTTGTCCCTCAAAGGATATTACATATGTTAGAAGCTTTTTGACAAAAACAACTGAATTTAAAAGTTCTTCAAGCAACGTTACAAAAAGTTCAAATTTGGGTCAAACTTACGACAAGCTCTTTCATAACAAGTATCTTTTAGGGTATCAGATCCGGACACTACTGGAAAACGGAGAAACTGGAAAATGGAGAAACTTGAAAACGGATAAAATTTTCTCCGTTTTCCAGTTTCTCCGTTTTCCAGTAGTGCCCAGATCCGTCACATTGGCCGAAAATTGAACATCTTCTGGTCCGCGTTTTAGTTCCGTAACCACAAGTTTTAGAGCAACTGCTCCATTCACCAAATTCTCCCCAGTTTGCTAAAATTCATTAATCAAGAAAATATAAAAAAATATAGAAAGTTCATTTTCCAGCATTTTTTGTATTTTTGCAATATTTTTAAAAGTGGGAGCAATATGATGGATCAAAGGGCTTTACCAGTTATTAGTGGCTCAAATGAATGTCTGGAACTCTCATAAAAATATGGTGCCTATACCCTGCAATCAATCTGGTGATTGGTGTGCACAAAACACAACAGTGCGAACACAACGCAACGATACGTGTACACTGCAAGCGTTACGATTTTTTGAGCGATAAATTGTTACACTTTTGAAGCAGTGAGTGTAACTAATACGCTTGCAAATGTTTTGCTGTTATTATTGAGAGCACAATTCTAAGGTCCGTACATATCATTTGTGTGCCAACTTAAAAACAGTGAAGACAAAATTGTGTTTTCGGTTTTCGACTGGTTGACTCGCTAACAAGTTCATTCTATCATAAAAATCTAAAAAATTGAAATAACTCACTAATGGCAGTGGCAGTGTATTATTAAGTAAAACGATCTGGCCAGTCTTTAATTGAAACTATTATTTCTATGTCAAACATATCATTTTACCTCGTGGCGCAATATCGGGACAATTAACAACTGGTGCCCGGTCACATATTTCGGCATCAACATTTGGCAAATCTTCGGGGTTTCCGGGACACATGGAACTGGCAATTGCTCCATCTACAGACTGGCATGTTCGGATACGTTTTTTGATATTATTCGTACATTTCGTCCATTCGCTCCAGTCCGACCAAAAAGCTTAATAAAATTGATTGCTACATAATTATGGTATTATATTAAATACCATTGTTGTCCAAAAATTTGACCTCCATCTCATTTTTGGACAAAAAAATGTACCGAAAATAATTTTTAGAAGACAAACCGTCCGGAGTTAGACTATTTTTTAAAGTTTCCCGGTTAAAGTTCAATGTTTCAGAAATAGACTACATAGGCTGTCCACGGTCTAGTGTCAAGACTCAGTACAGGGGGTCGGTCGCGCCAAATAAGGGTCGCTTTTTTCCGAGAAATATATTATTGCGCAATTAAGGGTCGCTGATTTTAACATTGATTTCTACGGATGTTTTTTTTAAATACTATTTTTTTGTCCGTTTATCGATATTATTAATTTAAATTCCGACTTTCGTTTCCGACCGTGGATAGCCTAAGACTACCCCCTTGTAATTTAATATGAGTCATATTATATGACATTCCAACGAAATATACACTTTTATAACCTCTAAGAGGACGTCATTTCAAAAATATTTTTCAAGGTTATAATAGCCTATATAAAAGAAGGGCTCAACTCGGGTGTATTTGAGTTTTGCGAAAAACTCGGGCGTTTTCTAGCCACGTTTCTCGGAAAACTCGTGTGTATTTGAGTTTTTTGGGATCCTTATGGTCTTTTTGCATTAAGGGCCTTAGTCTAAGATTTTATGCTGTTATTTTGCTAGATAATCGTCATTAGAATATATTTAGATGAAAAAATTTATTCTTTTTGTTACTGTACGATTATTTTGAAGAAAACGAGATGGAAATTTAACTGATCTTTACGGGTTGACTCTACCTCGTCGAGCCCAGTGGCCCAAAAAGAAAAAAGTTTTATTGAATATGCAAATAAGAAACAATAGGAGCGGAAACTTCAAGAAGAAAAAAAAAAGAAACAAAGAGCGAACATTTTTTTCCGCAAGATATTAAGGACTAATGTTACGATTTTCTTAAAACACCATGTAAATATATATTTTTTTACAGATTCGTAATGTAAAATGTGTTGGCGCTCAAAGTCTAAAAATTATTTTTTTTGTTATCTAAAAAAAATAAAAAAAAGTCTGAAATTTTTCCGATTTAAATATTCTCACTTGGACGTGAGCCGTTTTGGACTAATTATCTGGAACTATAAAATTGTCCCAAACAGGCGTTGACTCAAGCAAATTTTTTTCGGCTTTATTTTTATATGTGAAATGATCAGAAAAATTATCTGCTTTCGAATCTGTGAAAAAAAATCTGAGATGGTGTTTTCAAAAAATTGCAACGTTAATGCTTATTATCTTGCGAAAAAATATGTTCGTTGTTTGTTTCTATTTTTTTTTGTCCTCCTTTGTTTCTGTTTTTTTTTCTTCTTGAAGTTTCCGCTCTTATTGTTTGCATGATTTTTTTATTTACATTGTGGAAAAACTGCAGTAAACTGTTTGCTCTGGGCTCGACGAGGTAAGATGCATCCGATCTTTACCTATCTTAAATGGTATTTACCTGTCTCTTGTAGATGGCCAGATAACCAATTATAGTAAGATCGGACGGAAGTGTAGACACCGGGATACCCACGTCGACCACAGCCATTACCAAAAGATGTTATACCAGTTAGAATTGGATTCCCCTTAACTTCANCTCGAAAACGCCCGAGTTTTTCGCAAAACTCAAATACACCCGAGTTGAGCCCTTCTTTTATATAGGCTATTATAACCTTGAAAAATATTTTTGAAATGACGTCCTCTTAGAGGTTATAAAAGTGTATATTTCGTTGGAATGTCATATAATATGACTCATATTATATTACAAGGGGGTAGTCTTAGGCTATCCACGGTCGGAAACAAAAGTCGTCGCCAGGACCCCAAAATTTCACAGGAGATCCATTTTTGCCGCGCCAAATAAGCGTCGGTTTCGTGTTTTGAAAAACCGACCCTTATATGGCGACCCGACCCTTATTTAGCGAAGCCAGGATAATTACATTTTATTACTTATACAGAGTCGGTATACTGCATGAAAATATGTTTTTTTTTGCTTTTTAGTTTTTTTTTATTACTTAACCGATAGAGACACAAAAATCAAAGTTCAACAGAGACATGACGCCATTTTTATGGCGCGGCCCAAACGCATTGCATAAAAAAAATCATTCTCGCTAAACTACACCGAAATCTTAACTTTTCTTTTTAGAGGTAAAAAACAATTTAAATTAATAATATCGATAAACGGACAAAAAAATAGTACAGTCAGGTCCCTTTAGATGTGCACCCTTTAGATGTGCATGTCCCTCTAGATGTGCGCTTTTTTACGAAAATTTGTAAATACCTCTAGATGTGCGCCTTTCTTCAGGCCGACTTTTTCCCACTGTACCTATAGATGTGCACGTTTTTTGTCGGATTTTTTTCAAAAAGTGTGTTTAGATGTTCATTTTTTTCATCATTTTTGCCCTGAAAAAAATTTGAGATGTTCATAATTGGGCCCAAAAGGCATGTTTAAACTGTATTTTCGATAATGCGTAACGAATGGGTC
>SCLG01001135.1:0-15544 GCA_004367875.1 Oikopleura albicans
AATACGGACGCTATTTTCGAGAATAAAAAACGTCCGTATTGGGAGTAGGGACTGTAGTATTTTAATGTCTCAATCTGCTACTACATGAATTCAATAAAACCGAGATGGTAATTGTGGGATCAGATTAGCGCAGAGAGAATACTGTTGCCGAGAGAGTTTGAGATTCTTGACAACATGTCAGAAACACCACCTCAAACCACATTTCACCACAATTGACAAAACAACAATACAAAAAGCCCAACTCACACCCACACAAATACACCGACTTGAACTTTCAAAGCTGAAACATCAAATCAACACGGAAGAAACACGATATGAAAAAATTAAAAATCTTTTGTCTAACAAATTACTTTAAATTGAATCACTTTGTAATTCCGAACGCCTATACAAAAAATTTAAAACTTTAATTTTTCGCACTGCTCAAAAATACGAACACTTTAACGACCTTAACCTTTGAACACATATTTTACGGAATTTTTTCCGACCAATCATTTGTCGTGTTCTAACCTACGTAATTTTTCACCATGAGCAATTCGATGATCTTGAATCGAATGAGCATACTCTCGAAAGCTCTCCGACCACCCTTGGACACTTTTTGGTCGATTTGACCACAAAAATACAAATTCACAAACGGTTAACCCGGTGACGTACGGGGTTTATTTTTTGCAAGCTAGTGGAACGTTGACTAATTAACAGTTTTGGAAAAATATGACATTTTTTTAATTTTTAGAAAATTAGTGTTTTGATCTATTTTTAACTGAAAAAAAATAATCATCCAATAAAAAATCTGAAAATGTTTTCTTACAGTTTTGTAGCGAAGATTATGAGAAAGAAAGAATCAAATAAATACCAGTTGCTGTATTTACGAAATAACTTTTTTGCACATTTTGGAACTATATTTTTGCGTAAAAATGTTAATGTATCGTGCAGTTGGTACTCAAGTCGTGCCTTGTTTCCCCCAAAAGTTACTGTGAAGTTAGCCTGAAGACTCCTTATGACGATAAAAGTCAAATTATACTAAAAGAAGAACACAAACAAATTTAAGCAAATAGCAATCGTGTGAGTAATTTCCCAGTTTATCGAAAAATGTGAAATTTTGAAATGCTCAAAATTTCTAGAATTCTTGGATTGACTTATTTTTTTGCACTTCAAATTCAAACGTCATTGAGTTAGAGTTTTGGAAAAAAATTTGTCAAAAAAAAAATTTTGTCAACAAAGGTAGTGAATGTGGGCAACAATATCAAAATATGTTCGCGGGTATCTCAATTTTTGCGGCGTTTTTCTACTAAATTGGCGCCGACTTTTTGTCGCAACACAAATTTTGGAAAAAAAAATTATGCAAACTCGTGAAACGCATCAACGAAATTCATCTATTCGAATTCGACATGAATTAACATATCGCTGTAACTGTAGAATTAGCAAATTTATTATAAACTTTTTGCTCGGTGAAAAATGTTTTTCATGATTCTCTGTTAACCTATTTTACCTCCTGGTGTCTGTTTTACCTCAATTTTTCTGTTATAACCTTTATTTAATTTGTTTTGTTATTCCTAAAACGATAGTTAATTGTAATAAACTATCAAAAAATTAGGTTTTCATTAAAAATCAATTTAAAAAACTAAATTATAGAATACTCCATTTATAGCCAAAAAATATCAAAAAGAAAACTTTATTGTTTTATCAAATCTGGCCCAAAAATAGTGACCATTTTATTGCATTAATTACTATACTACTTATGGAATTTTGAAGGTTATCATTAAAAAATTCGGAGAAGTTTCGTGATATGGTGGTTTTACGGCAATAGTTACGGTGTTGAAATTTTACTCATGTGATATTTGTCACATTTCTACACAAGGTCACAAAAAAAGGGTTGTTATATACTTAAGTAAATACTCGTTAACCCACCCTTAATACGCACCCATCTGTAAATTGCTGATTTTTAAAGCACAATGTCAATCTTTCGCTCTGTTAAATTTTGTTTAGCACATTTTAATAAACGATTATTTTCTTCGTGGGTTATCTCTAATTGTTAACAAAATAATAAAGATTACAAAAAAGATTCTTTGACTCTATCCTTTTTTTGTTTAAAAATTGGCAAGTCACTTTTGGCAAAAATTCCTTTAAATACTATTCGTAAACTTCATTGAATCTAGAGGGCGCATGCGTAACTAGTAATATAATTAGGTTTTCTATGATGCTTCGAGAAGCTTCGGAACAGCGGCAAGGTACTTATGTTTAACTTGGCATTCAAGTGGATAGAATAATTACTGATTCAGAATAGTTTTGGTAAATAATATCGTTATCTATATCAACATGTTTTTGAGTCTCTAAACCCGGTAACAATTTCGCTCGGTTTGTTATCATCGTAAGCAAATTAGTTCCTTGCTAGGATTTTGCCAAAATAAGAGGAATTTGAATATTTACGGTTATGGTCGAGCCACGTAGCCTACTAGGCTGTCCAAACCGAATTTAAACTTCTTTGCCGTTTTCCTTGGAAACCTTCGTTTTTTTAAATTGAGTCCTAAGTTAGGACTCCTAACCTATTTTGGTGGTGTGGATTCCGATTTTGAGGGCTATTTGCGTACAGCGGCACTCTAACCGGAAGTTGGCTAAAACCACCGGTTTTATAGCTACTATTGACTGAAATTACCGGTTTTCACTAGTTTTTTTGCATACAGTGACTGTATTACAGTCCTTGATTTCATAAGGGGCACTTCCATTACGGCCGTTTTTTCCTCCAAAAAGTGATTGTCCCACGGCGGCCGTTTCTATTAACGTATTGAAAAATAAGGCATTTCATTGCAAGTGTCAGAAATTAACTATTAGCGTAAAATAAACATTTTTAAATTACATTTGTAAATAATTTTATTTCAATTTTTCCCAAATTAACTCCATGAGGGGCTAAATTCCATAACGGCCGCTTTTTTCGAGAACCGAAAAAGGCCCTTATGGAATCAAGTACTGTATCACTAGTTTTCTTTTACGTAAAAATACATATTTTACTAAAATACGATTTTTCTGACGGCGACTTTCGAAATTCGGTTTGGACAGCCTAATCACTGTGACGTAGGTCAAAACATGAGTTTTAGTGACCATTTCGAGCTGTCAACTAGGCTTTACGAACGTTAAAATGAAAACCTAAAAGTGTGGCGACTTCAAGGACTTTCTCACGAACGCATTTTCTAAGTCCGGTACCATCCGGTACCATAACAACAATCGGTTTAAGCCAAATGGTTTAGTGAATTTTGTGAATTTAATACTAATTTGTGGTGACGATTTCAAACCTGAAGTCATTTCAATAAACTTAGCAGTTTTTAAGTCGTACATATTCGGGCTTTATATTTGTATTCGGGCTTTTTGTAGAAAAAAAAACGTTTTTTGTAATTTTATTGATATTGAAAATGACACCAAAATTTTGCGAAATGGCAGTCTTAGAAAGTTTGTTCGTACAGCCCAGTTAGATGTGTTTTTTTTTACAAACTCGATGAGATCGGAACCACTTGAATGCTAAGTTGAACATGAGTAGCTAACATGTATTTTAACAATTCGTTCTCCAATTAAAATTCTTGTGGCCGGCCGGGTTCGCAAACATATAACATTGATATACGTAGATGGCGATATAACTTAACCTCCTAGAAACCAATCTTTTCTAAATGAATTAGAGTAAGTTAACATGGCCCAATAAAATGAATATAATAAAACATAACCACGTACAAAGAAGATGTATATAAAATTATGGTACCGACTGAATGGGAATAACTTCTAAAATGTCTAAAGGGGAAATGTCTAAAAATTTTAGACATTTTACCCTTCATCACCTTTACCCTGTATCACTTTTACACTTTATCACCTTTGCACTTTATTACCTTTGCACTTTATTACCTTTACACGTTATTCACGCTAAAAATTCGATGAACAAAAACAGCTAAAATTTATGATATACATGATTTTTTTCAAAATTTTTAAACATTTTACCCTTTACAGTTTATTACCTTTACACTTTATCCACATTTAAGAAAATTTTCCCATTCAGTCTGTTCCAAAATTATAAAGGTTTTTTTGTTGATAGAACGTTTATTAATTTTTATAATTTTTTGGGATAATATTAGCGAACTTACAGTACTTTCAATTTATTGTACATGTTGTACATTAGTAATGCAACATTGCAGTCAGGGGTTCTCTCGATGTGAATTTACGATTTTTAAACCCCAAAAATGAACCCCGTAAAACCATTTAACAATTAGTCCAGTATAGTCGACTCGTTTGGTATACTCCAGTTTAATACACACAAATAGATATATTTTTCGCAAAGACATTTTTATTTTTTAGCGAAATACCTTTTTTTTGAAAGGTAATATCTAAACACCGGTTAACTCCCAGGGGTCACTTAGTCCAAATTTGGACTAACCGCCGTAAATGGACTAAAATGTGACCCCTATATAATATGCCACTTGTGACCCTTGGGAATTAATTGATCACTTTTAAAAAGTCGAATTGTCCGTCTAATTTGAACTTATATACACCACCTGCGCCGTTATGTTTCCACCAAATTGTTCGAAAAACCGGAAACATAAAGGCACCGTCGTGAACATAACGGCGCAATGCGTAGGCTATTTATCGGAAATTTGTATGTGCGGAAACATAACGGCTCCTACGGGGCCGTTCTAGAATCTTTCAAATTTCTAAGCGCAAAAATGCGCGAATGAACCGCCAAACAGAGAAATATAAGATAAAATGTCCAAAAAAATTACATTTTCTTATAATTTTCTTAATAATTTTATAATAAAGAAAAAATTAAGGCCAAAAATATTTTCGGCGGAATCATAACAGCGCAGTGCGTAGGCTGATAAACTGGAAAAAATTCTCGAAAAAATGGAAACATAATGGCACCGACGGGGCCGAGCGGAAACATAACGGCGCAGGTGGTGTATAGTACAGTTTGTTGTACTTTTTCATGGAACTTTTTTATAGAACTTTTTTATACAACGTTTTTATAGAACTTTTTTAGTAATTCTTTGATAAGAATAATTAGATAATAAAAATAAAAAAACAAACATATTCAAATAAAAAAATTATTAATTAGTTAGGTTAAAGCTGGCCTTCGATGCCGAACAGTCAAAGTGCTCGAAGGTTTACAGTCTAACCAATAAATCAAAATCATCCTTTTCATCCCTTTTTAGGGATTCTTTTGTTTAAAATGCATTCAAGCAAATTTTTGAAAAGCGCCGTCGACAGCCTAGTTGTCAACGTTTAGATAATGCCAATGACGTCTCTTGGTATCAAAACTGTCATATAAATTCTCGAGCATTATTCTTAACCGTATTTAAGACCGGCATATTTATTCATTCATTTCATATTCACTTCTCTGAAATTTGTCAAAAAAAGTTTGTTAGTTTTTTCTGATAAATTATAAAGTTTTTGGGAGTTAAACAATCTATTTGAAGACATGAATATAGCCGTCTTGTTGGTATGGCTTAACTCAAAGGTCGTTTTCATATGAAATTCGAAAATGTTACCAATTGACTTTAACAACTTAACTGTACAACCTTTATTTTATTTACAGTCCTTACTTTCAATGCGGACGTTTTTGATTCTCGAAAACATCATACGGTATGACATACGGCCGGTATGATTAGGTATGTCACATACCTAATCATACCGGCCATATAAAAAATGTATCAAAATTTATTGAATTATTCTTTATTAACAGTTTCGACGGCCGATAGTCTAAATAAGGACACTTTTCACGCCGTTTAAGTTAAACTTAAATGGCGTGAAAAGTGTCCTTATTCAGACTATCGGCCGACGAAACTGTCGAAAAATGGTACCGTCCGTATAATACAATTTGTAAAAAACGTTGTTCTCGCCAAAAAATCGTCCGTATTGGAAGCATCGTGCGTATGAAGTGCGTCCGTATTGAGAGTAAGGACTGTAGTCTACGTTTGAAAAAGAAACGTGATTAGAACAAAATGACGCCCATCTCGTATTCGTTTTCGGATTCCGTGCTCATTTACAAAAGTTAAAATTCATATTCAAACCACTCCGAAGGTTTATTCTAGCAGGTCTCAGTCCTTGGGGAATCGTCTGAGCAGTTATTATGACTATCATCGTTCAGTTAGTAAAGTAACCAAAACTGATTATGGACTGGGGTCAGAGAGAGCTACAAAACGTTGGCATCAGCAGATGCTCCAAGAAAAAGTGTGCACTGCAAAGTAAGGTGTCCAAAATTTATATTGAATCGCATTCAATACCTAGTGTTATTAACGAAATTCGATTTTGTTTTGTGGATCGGAAGCAATTTCCCACGTTAGTCGCTTTATTTTGAGTGAGTCTTTTGTGGGATTGGTCCCCATCGGTGGCCAATTAACGCGTAGATCGAGGTTAGGTTTGAGTATTGAAAAAGAGAAAAAAGGTTGACTTACCCGCGCTTGTTTTGATCCAATGAACGCGCGAGTATCATGTGTATTCGTCTTGAGCGGGGACGAAATGTGATAATTGGCCGACGGCTCACCTTCGCTATAAATGTAGTCCAATCAGCGCGCGCGAAATAGTGTTGTTTAATCATATTCGGTTCTACACGAATACACAGGATACTACATTGGATAAAAACAAGCGCGTGTAAGTCATTTTTTTTCTTTTTTTTACAATGCTCAAACCAAACCTCGATCTACGCTCATTGGCCAGCGACGGACCAATCCCACAAAAGACTCACTCAAAATAAAGCGACTTACGTGGGAAATTGCTTTCGATCCAAAAAGCAAAACCGAATTGCGTTAATGACAGTACAGCTTGTAAACTACAAGGACCTTCAACGTACCTTAAATACAGCCCTCCCCCTCTTAAGTGCCGCACTCGAGCTGCCAAAAACGCGGCACTTAAGGAGGGGGCGGCACTTAAGAGGTGGTTTGCATCCAAGAGGCATTTTTATGAATACATATAATAAAAAATATATTTTGTTCATATTTGTTTTTTTTGCTTGAAAACGGGTTTTTGATTCAATTGTGTTCATTGTTATTTAACAAAAAAGGTGATTGACGATTCTCGAAGAGAACGTTTTTCGGGGAAAATAACCCGGTGCTTTATAAGACTTGTTTTCGATTGACATTTTTTCGAGAAACTTTTCCCCGAAAAATATTTTCCCGAATACACCCCAATAGTGCACCAGGGGCGAATTTAGAGCAGGACTTTTGAAAGGCTCATTTGAATTTTTCCCGAAAATCGTATTTTTCAAAAACCCATTTTTGAACTTTCCCCGAAAAAGGTTTTCTCCGAAGGACGTTTTCCCCAAAAAAAGTTTGTATTTCCCCCAAAAATTATCTGGAATATTTCCGTTTCCAAGCTTAAGAACATAGCAATATTCTATTAGTATTAGATAATAACATTATTATATAAGATACAACAAAATGAAATTAGAAAAGTGACACAAAGGAGTACTTTTTTAAATCGAAAAAAATGCGGCACTTTAGGAGTGGTTTTTCAAATCGAAAAAAACGCGGCACTTAAGAGGGGGGCGGCACTTAAGAGGGCGGCACTTAAGAGGGGGAGGGCTGTAACAAATAAATGTAGCAAATATTCCTTGTAACAAATAATTCTAGCAAGGTAACTAAAATAGAGAAAAATTAGAGCATTCAAAATTGTTCATTATTCTACAGTTTTGCCCTTTCCTATAAGGGGTAAAATAACGTGCTTCTCACTTTCTTAAATTTTAATAGGCTTAGAAACTAGAAAAACGCCTTTTTATACGGTAAAATAAGGCGTTTCTCGTTTTTCTAGTTTGTAAGCCTGAATACAAAATTTGAGAAAGCGAGAAGCACGTTATTTTACCCCTTATAGTACATATTAATTTTATATCAAACACGGCAGACCTGATTATCAGAAAAAAAGCTACAAGAGTCAGGTGCTGTATGTTTGGCTTCGCTTAACGACAAAAAACACTCGGTAACATACCGAAAAGTGATACTAATTAGGTAACTATTTTGTCTTGGCTCGTGGACACCCTTATCAAAGACCTGCACGAAATGTATGAAGCTGTTGTGGGTTGGTAAAACTCGACAAAATCGGAGAAACTTGCAACAATGTATCAAAGTTCTATCTTATAAATCATGCTGTCCTGTAAAAATACTGATAAAGCAACAGTTTTAGTTATAATCTCTGCTCCTATTGCGGACACTTTTACTTCTGGCAAACGTGTCCGTAATGAGCGCAGGCACTCAATAATAACTTCTGGGTTAAACCTTGCAATATACACAGGGTGCGCTGTTAACAACCAGAAATCTGGCCTAAAAATTTTCCGACCTAAATTTCCACCTACAAAAATAACATCATTTAACGACTACGCATTGAGCCGTTAACTCCCAGGGGGAAGTGCGTGTAAATAGACACGCAACTTGGTTTTTTCGTCGATTTAAGGCATATGGAGGCCCCGTAGGGCAAAACGGGTATTGCCAAATTGTATTATACCGTATTGATGACCCCCTCAACTTTTTGAGAAAATTCGATTGACGGTGTTATTTTTTGCGTAGGTTTGAGATTTCAAACAGCTCTCTAGGGGGCCCTGGTGACCCAATTTCTGAATAGCCAGATCGACGTAGTTTGACGAGCTCTAGAACTAGTTTTTTTTGAATTATTGCGAATTAATGTGAATTTTTAAGTGCGTTTTTACGGGTTCCCAAAAACTCCTTCCCCCTAAGAGTTAACATACAGTTTTTTTTTTATTTTAGGATGCCTGTTAACGGCGCACCCTGTGTACGGTATATATTATGAGCTTATTATATACCCCTAACATAATGTTAACCTGAAATACGGAACAATGCGAATTCTGCGATTAACCTGCAATGTTCAAATAAAACTAACATGAACGTAGTCTCACTTGTCTTTTTTTAGAACATGGTCCAACAATTATTTAGACAGAGACCAATTTTTACACGCATGCACAAATTTGCCGTGGCTAACTCATTGTTGGACCATAGTCTGTATTACAGACTAATAAAAATAAACAATCGTTTTTGCAAATTTTATACTCGCAGGAGGAACACCTAAAATGTTAACCCGTAGGAGTTCCGTATGTGCAATCTTCTTTTACGGGTTTTCGGGTAACCATAATATGTCGAAGAAAACCCGGTTATTATTCTTATTTGTGTGTACCAAATTTTTATTATTTTTTGATTATTTTTATTCGAATAATTGATCGGGTCATTAAAAGCAGAGGTCGGCAAAAATTGTAAAAAAAGTGGACCCAAACCACACCTAATGGACCCGAATTGGGCCATGGAAAAATTAGAGTGGACCCAAACCACACCTAATGGACCCTAATTGGTCAAAAAGTGCCGACCTCTGATTAAAAGCGTTTTCAACAGCCGGTAGTACACACCCGGTACACAGTGTGTACTACACACTACCGGACAAAAATACGGTAAACAATACCCCTGAGAAATAAAATTTGAAAACACGGCCTAAAACTTTATTTATGTCCTTCAAATGAAACAACGCCCAATTATCGAAATTAATGCAACCTGTAATATCTGTGAAGGGGAACATCCCCGGGAACGAATTTTTTCAAGGAAGAATTGTGCACAGAACGTTATAAATAGAAAAATGATGAAAATTATATAAGCTAAATTCATTTGAAATGTGTTTTAGGCAATTATTTGGTCCTTATAGCCACGTATTTTACCTTAGACATTTCAATAAAATAAAGCAAATGTTTGAATTACGCAGATGGAGAATTTTCTAAATGAAGCCATTAGGCCTAAATTTTGACGGCACTGCGGTTTTTCGGATAATAAGTTTTTGGGAAAAAAAAATTTTTTTCGGTGAATTTTTCCTAAAAATTTATTTACCGAATATAATTGTTTTCCGATAAACTTAAGAAATGGTAATTTTAAAAGTTTTTCAAAAGGAACTTATTCCGAAAAACCTCGGTGCCAATTTTGACAAATCATATGTTTCCGTGCTATAACAATAATAAACTAATTAATTAGCAACTTTCATATTATTCGTCAATAATACATTATTATATCCGTAAAATTGTACATTTTAGAAGTTGAGTAGGGTCCGATCCAACTGATACACGGTAAAATTCGGATCGAGAAAAAATAATCACAATTTTTTGCGTCGAATTTTTATTACCGGTTTTTCATGGTACCGGATTTTCACTCTGAAGTATAAATTATCCCATGTACCAGTTGAAAAATATTGGCCCTGATATATATTTACAAATAATAATGTTGTTCTTGAAAGGGGAAATTTGCAGGAGGTCAAGATTTTATGAATGAGGAGAGAATTGAAAAAACCTGAAGGTGGTTATAAGTTGTTGACTAATGTTCGAATTTGTTCGTTCCGCCTACGCCTGC
This sequence comes from Oikopleura albicans, assembly GCA_004367875.1. NCBI lineage: Eukaryota > Metazoa > Chordata > Appendicularia > Copelata > Oikopleuridae > Oikopleura > Oikopleura albicans. The sequence continues at coordinate 10,353 of SCLG01001135.1, forward strand.
GCAGTTATCTTCCATTTTTTTTTACAAATTCGACTTTCCGCCTATACACTGCGCATACAGTTATTTCACAGTTTCTTGAAAATATTTTATATGTATAGTAGCACAACTGTCAGACCTTATAACCAACCCTCCCTGTAATGAATTATGACTCATAACGTCATTTTCTGGTCTGTCTGCCCTCTAAGGACGCTTTTGGTCAGTGACCAGAAATAGGTATGCATATTTGCACCTATGTCACATAGGCTATGTGATGGTCACATTTTGGATGTTATGTTCTTAGGGACAAAATTTCTGCAGCGCGGTCGTTCCTAAAAAGGTTCAGGGAAAATTCAATAATTGGTTTTTCCAAGAAAACGTCTTTCTGGGAAAATTGAAAAATGTTTTTTTCCAAGAAAATCTTTTTGAAAGAAAACGTTTATCCAAGAAAACGACATTCAAGGAAAAAGTTTTTCCAGGAAAGGGGTTTATCAAGGAAACCGTTTATCCGAGAAAACGTTTATCCAGGAATTTCCTTGAAAAAAACATTTCCCGGAAAAACATTTCCCGGAAAAACATTTCCCGGAAAAACGTTTTCTCGGAAAAACCGCGCTGACAAAATTTCTGGTCATGAATTAAAAGCGTCCCTAAAGGGCACAAGAACCAGGTGACATTATTATGGGGACAAAATACTCTCTCCAAAAAGAAGGATCTAAAAATGATTTAGAGCGTGTAGTACCATTATATTTTCCGTTATGAACTAAATGGATATGACCCTGAAATCTCTGTTTTACACTGGAGAAAAATAACACAAAATTAGATAATATTTATCCAAAAATACTTCGGGCTGTTCGTTCGACGAAGTTAACCATGTTTGACCAGGGGTCAGTAAACTGACGCTGTCGTTGATGATTTTGGATTCCATCCACATGAACAACCCTAAAACACAAATTTAATCACAAAAATTTAACGACCTTAATGCAGTTTTAACATAACTAGAACTTATGAAAATTTGAAAAATTAGAGTCCGCATAAAACATATACAAAAAAAAATATTTTATAAAAAAACATCTTGGCCGAAAAAATCGGCGCCACAGGAGTTAAATTAAAATTTTTAATAATCACCCCCTCCTCAATTAACTTACAGGAAAAAATTGTTTTAGGAGAAAAAGCTTGACCTTAAATTCCATAAAAAATAATGATTTTTTATGTAAAATCTTTATCATTGAGGCATTTCGAATAACTTACTGCAAAAACTTACACTCGTTCTTGATCAAATTCGACATCAATGTAGTCCGAAATGACTTGGCCAATATTGTCGTACTAAAATAAAATTTATATATATATATGCAACTGTAGCAAACTTAAAATTTTAAATGTTAATTTCAATATTTTTTAGAGTACAATCTCCGCAAAATTATATACAGGGGACCTCAAAGTAATGGCCCCAAAGTAAAGGCCATCTTTTGGCGTTATTTTTTTCAAAACTTATTTCTTAAGTAAGCTTTCTCAAGGTTAAGGCTTTCTCAAAGTAAGGGCCATTTTTTGGCACTTTTGACAATCGAAAAATGTGGCCCTTACTTTGAGGCCCCCTGTAGGTCGTTTTTAATCATACCGCCTTCAGAATTTATTTTTTGGAAAAAATCATTCTCGAAAACCAAAACAGGTATCGACAAACGGTTTTTGGCATGGAACTTGAAAATGTTCGAACTAAAATTTTTTTCAAACAATTTTGGACCGGAATCGAAACCGGAAGTACCGGTATTTATCGGTTAAAACACAAAAAGTGCCATAAATCGAAAAACATCGAATCTTGTTTTTAAATTGGGGTCATAGATGCAGAATTTTATAACTAGTTTTTTTCAAAAAAATTCAAACCATAGGATTAATGGGGAGGGTATGTGACCTATAAATGGGGTTAAATTACAAAATGGTCTTATCGGGATATAGATTTCAGAAAATATGCCAATTTTGTCTAATGTATTCGTACCGTTACGCATAACTGAGCAAGAGAATTTTCATTGACTTCAAGCTCAAGATCTTGAAGTCTTATTTTGGCGACTAGGTACTGTGTGGGTAAGTCGCGTTCTCGCATAAACTTGGCTGCCCGGGCGGCATCATAATCCAGCTTTCGAAGTGCGGCACTCGACAACACATCATACTCCGCGCCAAACTCAGTTCGCAACATTTGGATGCCGTTCATTGGCTGAAAGTTAACCTGTCGAGATGGAGGCGACTCGGTTGCGGTTGGGGCAGTTGCGATCTCGGTTTGGCCAGTCGAGATGGACAAATTTAGAGCCGAATCCAGAGCACGATTATCACGAGAAAGATCGACCTATGAGAAAAATGATAAGATAAAAATACATAGATGTTTGCTAAAATATGAGACCTTATAACCAGTCTTAAGCAAGTCTTACTTACAAGCAAGTAACATACCTGGAGTCCGTGAGTCTCCTCTTGATCATCTGGTTGAAAAGAATTGAATTGACCTATATCGTTTTTTTCAGACTGAAAAAAAAATCGACAAATTCCCCTCTGTTTTACTTTCAACAAATTCCAACTGTGCTTCAAATTTGCCAATCACTGAAAGGCAAATCACCGAAAGGCGATTTCCTTCTTTTAAAATATTTTTGTATTACAGTCCTCCCCCCGAAAACATGCATTTCCGCTAAAAAAATGTTTTCGCGTTTTAAAATCAGGACGATACATGCAAAAATAAGGGCCAGAGGGCTGGAACGGATTTGTCAGAATCCGGAAATGGCAGATTTTGACAAAAATATTTGTGATAGAATTAATAATTATTACAGTCCTTACTCCTTTTTCGAACGCTTTTTCGGCCAAAATGGGGCCATTCTAAAAGAAAAGTGATCCTTTTTGTGACGATGCTCCTTTTTCGGACGCTATTTTCGAGAACCAAAAACGTCCGAAAAAAGAGTAAGGACTTTAATAAAAAAAATATCGGGGTTCTGCTTTTTTGGAACTCTTATCCGAACGCCTCAAAAGGATGCTTAATTACTAATCAAATAATGTTAATTACGCACACCCTAAAGCGGCTATTCTGAGGCAACGTCGGAAAGTTAAAAAGCCGATCGGCACCTGAAAGTTCGACGCACCTGAATGCGGCGGCACAAAACAAAAAGGATGGCTTGCTTCCGCGATATGAATCATTATTTAACCCCCATTTTCCGAGAAAATTCTTATCATTCGTTTAAAACCTCAAAAATGACATTAAAAGTTTTTGCATTTGTTGGGTTCGCCAAAAAATCCAAAACAAAATTATCAACGAAATCAAAATCAACATCACATATGGAAGTTAACTTTTTGAAGGATTTGGCTTTCAGGCAACAAGCTGAGATTAAAGCGCTGGAGGCGGAAATTCAAAAATTGAAAGAAAATTATGAAAGAGCGAACAAACAAATTTATCGACAAAATGCGCCAAAACTTGCTCGAGGAAAAACATCGCTGAAGGCGAGCAGAAAGCCACTTTACTGCCAAAAACCCTTGAACAATTCCCTCTCTGTTTTATTGTAAATAATAACAAGAAATTTTAACTGTTTTGTACATTTTTCAAGAAATAAATCCATTATATGACTAATTCTCGTTTTTGGACCAAAGAATAGTTTTAACTTTCAATATCCGTGAATATTTTCAAATCAACTAAAAAATTTATATGTTTATACACGGTTTTTAGAAAAAAACACATAACCATACGAGTTGTATGATACAACGTTCTGAAAAACATTGAAAATTAAGACCATAAAAGCTTAATGCACCAAAAAGAACTTCAAAAAGACATGATTTTAATTTTTTTTAATTAACCAAGGAGGCTATTTATATGTAGTCTCAAAAATCAACGATCTAATAATTGACAAGATGTCTCGGACTGGTTAACTCTACTTTGCCGATGTTTCGCAATAACCCCACTTAGCCGATTTGGTAATTAATTACCAACTTGCTTTCCATAAGTTTTGCGGGCGAACGAATGAACGGAACTTCATGGTTAGACCTTTATTATGAAGGTCTGTTCATCTACTCTTGATAATTGCAAAAAAAAATACCAAAATGATTAACCCCTGTCGTCCAGCACATCATATGTGTCAAGAATTTGAAAAAAAAAATTTTTTCCCGTACTAATCGATTTATAACTCCTGATTGGCAAGTAATAGCTAAATTTTACAGTAGCCAAAAAATGCACAAAGCATTTTTGAGTAACAAACACAAAAAAAATTAAGCGTTTTCATTAACTCTACAACGCCAGGTGGGTAAACTAGTAAATATGGTCAGACACGTTTTAACAATTTCGCGCGCGAATCGTTAGTATCTGTGGAGGATCACTATGGTCGATATCTACAAACGAAAATGTCTTTGAATCTAAGTTTTATATTACTATTTTTAGTGATGTAATTCAAAAGTAGTAATCAACTTTTAAAGAACTTACAATAGTAAGTACAAGTAGAATATGATAAAAAAAAACAATTGTTACAAAAAACAACTATTTGTAATTGGAATCGAACGATGTTTTCGTGTTTGATTCTCAGTTCTGTTTTCGTTTTATTTCGACTAGAATACAAAATGAAAAACGACTCTGAGGAATCTGAAACCGAAAACGAAAACATCGAAGATGTCTTTTATGAGCTTGATAAGGGTTTTGCACAGTATTTTCTGTAACTTCGGAATCAATAAAATCAAATGATAATAATATAGTCTCGTGAGTACTGCGAGCAATGTCTCTTTAGATGTGCATGTATCTTCAGATGTGCATGTCTCTTTAGATGTGCATGTCTTTCTTGATGTGCACGTTTTTTACAATTCCCGATTGCTTTGCGATTTTGACGTAAACTCCCTTTTTGCGCCGCAGTTAGACTTTTGTCTCATTTATCACTCAAAACGAACATGGAACTTGCGTCCTGAAATTTGACTCACAATCTTTTACTTACAAAAAAAAACGCTTCGGAACTATATTTTCTTTTTAAAATTGTCCCGTAATTGAGTGTCCTGGAATTGGGCGTCTCCCTGACTAATAAAACGATCATTTATGTAAAAAAAAGTTGTCTTGTTCACTTTTCCTGGTTTTGCTATGGAGCCATCTTCAGCAATCATAAAATTTTCCCTGGAAGTTAAAATTTTAATTTTGGTGTTTATGGTATTCAATGAGTTAAAACATAATATTTTTTTAAGGTTTTTCATTGGGCGTACTTATTTCACAGGGTTGCGTG
>SCLG01001136.1:0-15462 GCA_004367875.1 Oikopleura albicans
TCGCCGTATAAATCAATAGCTGTTGGAAGGATTACAATAAAATTTTACCCGAAACGGGCATGGCTCAGAATGGGCGGATGATTTCAAACAATCCGATTGAGAAGGGATACTAGAAGATTCTTAAAGTAAGGATCTGCTCTAAAAAGGCGCAAATTTTGTAAAATAATGATTAGAGTCCTAAATCCCAAGAACGCTTTGTTTACAAAATTTTCTCGAAAATGAACAAAAATGGATACTGTACGAGAATAAAAAGACATCCCAATTGGGATTGAGGACTGTATCTGATTTTATTTAAATCATATAAAAAACTGAGTTCAAGCTGGACCCGAGATGGGCCCATGATCGTTAAAATCACGCTTTCTCATTGTTAGATTTTAGACGAATTCCAACGGTGCCAAAAAATAAATGTTAATCCGTAGCGATGTTCCCTTTGGCAGGAGTATTGAAGGAATGCTGTTGACCTGTGAATTCTCCACAAAGTGGTTCAGAAATTAACGAATTTTCATTGGTCGCCACAGAAACCCTCAAATGCGAATAATCGCAGTCGATCACATATTTCAAAGTAAAGTCAAAACCATTTTCACAGTCGATTTCGTGATTTATTGAATGATTTCCGCCCTCATGTGGATGACAGCTTTGGAGAAATATGCCATTTGGATCTGTCCCAACTGCCGGACATGAGAAACTCGCTTACATTTGGAACTCATTTTAAGTTTTTCGTAAATTATACATTACAGTCCTTACTCTCAGTACGGACGATTGCTTCCAATATGGACGCTTTTTGTGGAAAATACGTCGAAAATGGACACTTTCTGACAATTCACTCCAATTTTTATTCTTGTCCTGCGCATTCCGCTGCAAGGAGCTCGTTTTATTTTTCGCTTCTTTTTTTTGTGAAGGAAAAATTAGTGGGTTACGCTCTAAAAGGCGTTAATAATTACTAATAATACACTAATAATACACTATGATTATAAAAATCATAAAAGCCATACTTTAGTACAGATGTTGCTGTTAACCACATGAAGAAAATTCAAAAATACATGAAAAAATCCATGTAAAACAAAATTATTTTCTAAAATAAAATTACTGTTTGTAATGCCACTGCCTGATATTCTGTCACTCTAATTCTCTATAATAAAAATACTCAAAACAATTTTTATATCAAAAAATAACTAATAAACAATCTCAACGTAATAACGACCGTAAAATTATAATACACCAATAATTTTTAATATAGAATGGAATTTATCAAATAAAGGGTCTAATTTTCGCTGTTTTAAGTAATCAGTTGTAAAAAAATGAGCGAATTAGTCTAGTACTTTTCTACTCAAAACAATTTGTCACAATGGATAACGTTTTTGTATATTACCACACCACAACACATTCCATCTGTTAGCAATTCCAACCTAGAATTAGTTGCCTAATCAGAGTAATACTAGCGAAAAGTACTATTAGAATTCATTCACTATTCTCTTGAAAACGTGAAACGATTGTTTATATTTGTTTTGCAATAGTTGTTTTTATTCAATCTAATAAACCACTGCAGGGCTTATACAAGACTCGATGGAAGACAATGATGACTTTGATTTAGATGGCTTTGCCAAAGCCAAAGGAGGTATTTGCAACGCTAAAACAGTTGTTAGAGATCAAAATAATTGATATTTATATATGAAACAGTAAAATAAACGATATACGAAATCCAAAAATATTACAGTAGAGAAAATATAAAAAAAGCAAATCCGAAAAACGTAGACTATTTTTTTTGCTTTTCAAATATCTAGCTAGAAAAACCTCATTTGTAAATAAGCTGTATAAATATTATACTCGATATCTAACCATTTTTAACTGGGTAGTTACCAACACGTAAAAATATTACCGTATGTGCCGTTATCCTACATTATTTATATTTATTTAAAATACGTAAAAATAACAGTGATAAAATCGACTCTTTTACACCTTAACTCCTACAGGCTGCTGATCCACAAACGTGGGTTTCTAAATCGTTGGAAATTGACGGGACCAACTTGAAATTTCCCGGCTTGACACTGCAGTGATAAATTTCCCACCTTTGTACATATTAATAAATGTACAGTTACAAACCTGAAATCGGCGATCTTAGGCTTGTTTGGCATAATTTTAACTTCAGCGTTCAAAAAAGAGTTAACTATTCAGGTGGATTTTACAACTACATAAATGACTCGATGCATAATTTCATTTTGAACAAAACTGTAAAATATTTAATAACCGGTTACTTTCAAAAATTAGACATTATTGATGATATCATCCATACATCTCATGAATTTACCAAACAATGTTAATCTAATGGCGCACCAAGGCATAGCTAACATTATTCTGATGTTGGTTAAAAATGAAAAACTGTTTTTTTTTTGCATAATTTAATCCTATGTAAAGAACAAAAATTATCTCTAATAGTGAGTTTACCGCGTAAAAATTGTGTTTAATCTACATACTAGACATTCTTTTTGTATATTTTTCTGTCAAGATAAGGGCTCAGGGTACAGCTTTGATAATTTATCAAACAAATACATACTGTATGAACATTATATTTTAAGAATTAATAACCACGAATCTGAATTCCATACAAAAACTAAAATTAGGCACATTCAATAATAAGTTTCTCACAATTTTTAACCTACACGGGAGTTTTTATGGGTTGTCCGCAGGAGTTAAAAATGAGTGCGAAATTCTGCAATGCAGATTTATCTTTGTCAGAATAAAATATTATCATTTATCAAAACTGCTACAAAAACCACCTATATACTGCACCGAGTTCTCATATCAATAAAAATTGTACATAAACTACTGTATACGCTTTGGAATAATTATAAATATCAATTTATATCATGATCTCTAACAAGTTTTTTTTCACACTCAATTTGTTGCCAGAACTAACCTATTTTGTAGGGGAGTCAAGCAGATTTTCTGCACATTTTGATTCCAGTAACCATGCCCCAGCGGCCAAGCACTTCAAAACTAAAACGGCCCGTAGTTGGCAATCCCGTAATAATGAGCAACCACGGGGCTCTGGTAATCGCGGTAACCGCCAGTATTACTCTGATCGCCGTCAAGGCGGGTCCAACTCCAACTTTCGGGGCCAGCGCAAACCAGTACGTGATGGATTCCCAGACCACCTTAAATTTCGGGTTACTATGGAAAATAAGATCGGATCTTATGCCGATCTTGAAAACGGGATAATTTCAAAAAATCAATGCCACGAGGCAGCATTTTACCCTGACAATTGGCATATTGTGGAACAAAGGGGGCAACCCTGTATTGACTATAACAGCTTCCAAGTTAACTTGAAGAATAAATGGTTGGTTGACAAGCTTGGACGTTTTAATATCGTCAATTATGAATTCTTAAAAAATGAACGCGGACCGGAGGACATTGTGACGCAAGTTTTCATTCATGACTGGGTGAATCATCAAAAAATGTGTATTTTCATGACGATTAGCCTTCAGGGTTGGTGTCCCTGGAAAAGAATTTCATGCATGGCCTTAATACGAGAGGGAGCCTGCCCCACGTCCAACTACTTTGAGGGTGACTGGTCCTTTAAGGCCCCCAAAGCTGACCAAATCCATAAGGCCTATTTTCGATTATTGCAACAAGTGCAAAATAGTTATGCAGATGGGCGTCGTGAAAGTATGGAACGTGAGTTCTGGGAAGTACGTCAAGCAGTCAACGCTTGGCGAGTCAAAAACAAAAAAATGCCGTTAAAACCGCACCAACTCACAATTAGGCATCACCGCCAATCAGTGGAAACCTTGACTGACATGCGTCGTATTGACGTATCGGATTATGCCAATTCCTCTGACGAGCAACGAGAAATGCTCAAAAAATATAGTTCTTTTTGGCGCGATTATAACTTCAACTTATACCCCGTTGATGATGCCAACACGAATGACACTCGGCCACATCCTGGCATCATCAATTGTATGGCCATTGATGAGAGTGAACGTTTCAAACTTACCGGTGATGCTGTTACTAAACAGCGTATTCGTGAAGAATGTGCGTTTATTGACGGACAAGCTACCAAAGCTATCGAAAACTCAAACCGGGGGTCATCAAATGGCAATTACGGTGAGAGTAATCAGCGTGAGGGTAAACGGCGTAGTAACGAAGGACTTGAACCTGAAGCCAAGCGGTTGAAGGCTTCCCAGGATGATTTCCGGGCTGAAATGGAGGCTAAAATTAACGAAAATGTAGGTTTAACCAGAAGCTACGGCGAACAACTAAAGTCAAAAGATCTTGAGATTCTAGCTTTGCGTAAGGCTAACTCAGAACTTGAAACTACAGTTGCCGAAGTAGAACTTGTTGCGGGCAAAAACGAGGATGATTTAATTGATCTTGAAGAGCGTATACAAGCCGACAAGCAAAAAAAGCTTGATGAGGAAAATGAGCAAATCCGCATCAGACGCCAGCTCAGACAAGATGTTAATTCCATCAAAAATGAGACTGTTCGTCAGAACATGATGACTCAGGTCATATTGCAGCGACTACTTGCACACCCAATCGGCGCTGAAATAATGGATTACCCGAGTAATGAGACCGAGCAAAAAGCATTACCCTCGCATAGTGAATTCAAGCACTTGATTAGTATGTACTCGACCAAACAAACTAATCTTCCAGCAATTGCCGGCAACAAGTTACAGGTTAATGAAATTTTTGTATCAATTTTTTGTAAAAATATGGATAACAAAATTAAACATACTGTAGCAATTATATTTAAAATAATAAATCAAATTTTGATATTATGTACCTATAATACTAAAGAGTTCAAAGAATTTGAACACGCGTTTTTCAAACAGATAAAATTTTACCATAAAATTTTAACAAAAAATAAGTTAAAAACAACAAACAGTGAGGAATATTTTTCCAAAATTTTAGCAAATCACCTAGAGCATATAAATTCGGCTATAAATCATTTCAACTTGAAAAATAATGAAATAACTCATATTAAGTTCCCTGGTAAACCCGCACCTGGCTCGCCAAGCACATCGTCTACACCTACCCCGTCTATCCCGAAACCGAAACAAGTATGTATTTGTAAAGATTGCAAAAAATATATTTACAGTACAGCATTAACCTTTAAAAACAATAAAACCAATTATGGTTCGTCAACATTTAAAACTGCCTTGAAAAATTATTATACATACAACGTAATTAGCAAAGTGGAATCCAAATCGCGCATTGTTACAAATAATAAAACCAATTTTAAGCCATCCGCCACGCCAACCAAGAAAGTGTTAAACGACGTCAATAAAAGCCCAAAAGAAATTTCTAATGAAGCCACTCAGGTAAAATCTAAAATAAATTATGATAAAAAAAGTTCATTATCTGAACCAAAGCTCGTAATTTGTAGACATGACCCCAAAACAAACTCTCATGATTTAATAAAAAATTCTTTATTAATACTAAATGACGGAAAAGGGCAAAAAAACAAGCCCAATAGTGAAGAATACCCCCTTAAAATTGTTGCACAAAGTAGCGCCACAAGAAAGACTAGCAAAAAAATAAAGGCCTCAGAAACGAGCATTACAAAACCAACTTATAAAAATTTTAAGCGACAAAATACATCTTCTAACTTTGGCACGCCAACGTCCTCATTAAGCAATCACCCCAGTACCTCCCTTAACTCCACTTCATCTGGTAGCTCAGTCACCGCTCTACCGGCCGCCAAACCCACTGAAGTTGAACCCATGAGTCAGGGCGATGATAAAATGGAGGGCGATACGGTGCATGAGGAAAATATTTCAATGGAAAGTGGCTCGATTGATACGCTCGAAAACAGGTTGATTCGAATGTCAGAGGAGTCTGAAGCCCCTACTATTGATTTAGAGTACAATCAATTATTTGATACTCCCCAAAAGAATATTCCGGTGCCTCAGGATTCCGGTTTATCATTGTGCAGCCTAAAAAATCTTGATACCCCAGCGTTAATAAACCGTTCCCACGCACCAAAGCTAACTCAAACCACATTAAAATTTGGTTCAGCAAAAAAAGACTGTTTTACACAATCACCCGGTAGTAGTAATAGCCGTAACTCCTCAGTTAGCCGTAATTCTTCAGTTAGCTCAACTGCTAGCTATAAACCACTTACGTTAGCCAATGGTAGTCTTTTTGATACCCCAACTATGGAAAATAATGAGGAAGCCAAAAAACATAAATATGACTCTAGACTTGAAAAAGCAATTAACAAAGTTTTTTATTCTAAATATGACAAACAATCCTGTAACCCTCCCTCTGGCGGCGACATTAACCCTACAAAACTTGCTACAAATCGAAAAAATGCCAAAATCAAAAATCTGTCTGTCGATGACAAAAACAACCAAAACACGCGCATTAAGAAAAAACGCAAAATTGATGCCATTTCGACTGATGACGAACCCGTTGAGAATGTTAGAGTCGATGTCGATGCGTACGATACCATTGTTAATGAGATTAAGTGCCCTGATCTTCAAAAGCATTTCATCGACAAAAAAAACGAGTACTCTGCCAGATTACTTGATACACATAAAGGGCCTATCGACAGAATTGCCCCACCCTGTAATGTGTGGACTTCCTACACTATGTCCTCATGGCCGATCAAAGATTATGGTGATATAAAAAAGGCCATTTCACCACCGCTACCAAAAGATATGACTACTGGCGGGGTCAAGATTATTCCAGATAAAAATTGGATTGAAAGTGCACTGACAATCGACGAAAATATATACCTGAAAGCGGGAGCAGCGCGTGTAGTGGCACATTCAGGCGTTGGTCAGCAGTGGAAATATTTGGCGACCATTTTTCCTGATGAACTAATCGTCATACTACAGAGAATGCATGATGAAAAAGAGTTGTTCGCGAATAGACCATTCGACCAATTGGAAATTGAAGTTTTGCTCTTCCGGATCAAGCTGCTTAATAAAATTCTTAAGGATGATAAAGGCCTTAAAATTATCTTGAAGTCACCAAAATCAATTAACAAAATAGTTCCAAAACTGTCCATTGAGCTAGCTTTCGATATTTTTCGAATTTGGTACACACTTCAAAACGTACCGGACCTCCCGTGCATGAATGCTGCTGACTTTTTGGAGGCGTTTAAGAAACATTATCAACGATTAAGTAATAAAGGTAGTAAATCACATGATAAACCGAACAATAGTAAAATAACAAGTAGCATAGAATGCCAAGAATCTACACGTGGTCCACCAAGTGGAGTCAATACAAACGACGTTATAGGTGAGAATTATGAAATTTTAATGGAACGAAATGATAAATTTGGTATGTTAAGTCAAACCCAATTAATCTCGCCAAATGCACACAACCAACCGCCTACATTCGAATTTTTTGATGACGACGGTTGCCTATGGGTTAACGATAATAAGGTAAATATTAATAATATTCAGAATATAAATATCAGGAACACATTACATAATTTAAGAAATTTTTCTATAGAAAATAGTTTTGAAGAAAAAAGGGATACAGTAGTCCATCTTCCCGAGACGAAAACTACTAATTTAAAGGAAATAGTTATAAATGACGAAAATCGGTACAAATTTCAAAATGAAAATATGCCGGCGATGAATTTTGAAAAAATAGATGTAAAAATTGATGGGGTTAAAATTGCGGTGCCTTCAAAACATGAAATTGACCAACTGTTTAATTCCCAATTTTATATCAAAAAAGACAACATTCCCTTAATCATTGGCTATACTAATCTAAACGAGCCAGCTACACAAATTAACAGACTTTTTCACAATTACCCACAAGTCAGTATTTTTTGTATATCTGAAATAAACCACCCTTGTGAACAACTTATTAACCATACTTGGGTACACAACGGGTATACAGCATATACGCACAAACCGTACCTTAAAAAAGGTAGACCATATGTCTTTTCCGCTATTTTAGTCAAAAACTTTCTCAATGCGTATATAAAGCAGATTTACGTTGAAGGACCTTTTACGTCAATTTTTCTTAAATGGAACTCATTTCACTGTAACATAACCAGTTTTTACAGAATCAACGACTACTCCACCAAAAGATATATAATGCAAATCTCACATGTTAATATTAAAAATAAATACATACAGTGGTTCAGCATTCTAGCGGACAAATTAAAAAATGCTAAATCAGCAATCATTTTTGGTGATCTTAACGCTAACTACAACAAAGCCCGTCCGGGAGAAGTCAACTTCGTTTACGAAGTCAAAGAACTATTTAGGCGCAATTTTGTCAATGTCGTAAAGGGCAATACTAATTTTAAAGAAGGTGCCCAAGCCACACAAATCGATATATGTTTAATTAAAAATGTACAAATGAGCTGTTTTTCTAATGAAGTCTGTAAGCATTTAGTAAAAAATGATGGCCATAACTTTCTTCAATTAACAACTAATACTGAAGTTTCACAAAATATGGGCTCCATTAAATATTTTCACAGACCTACTCTGACAAAAGATAAAATTTACTGTATAGGTGAAGCCGAAGCCGCAGTCATGTTCAATCACATTTTGCCACTAATCGATGAACAATTCGGACACGATTATTTCTCAAAATTTGAATATTGCCGTGAAGGATGCTTTAACCCTAACCTTATATCATACAACTCAGGATTACTGTTCACTGATAATTTTTATAATTATTTAAATAATTTATTCGATTTTTTTTGCCCTGAAACAATTAGAACAAGTACTATTAATCCATTTAAACCACAAATTAATAGGGATACTTTTATCATTAGAGTGGCCGCCAGCCGTTACTGGGCGCTGATTAAAAGTGGTAACAAATCAGAAGAAAACTTGAGAATATATAATATTCTAAAAAAGAAGCTTTCACGGTGCATTAGGCGGGATAACAGATTTGCTAAAACTAAGAAATATGATAATCAGGTTTTAGATATTAATGCCATATATGCTATTAATGCCAGGTTAAACCCAAAAAACAAATCATCATTAGGGACCCAAACTAATCACGAGGTCGCAGTATTTAAGGATCACTTTATAGAACTACAAAATAAAGGTCTAGATGCGCTCAATCTAGTTACATCTTTTGATGTAATCAATCATATCAATGTAGAAAGTACTCAATTTTTCAAATTCGAAAACTACCCACCTAAATGGGAGGGCAAAAATAAATTTGAAAGTATAAAATTATGTTTAGCTTCTAGCAAACTCAAGACGCGGGGGCTTAATATGGCTATAAACAAAGAAATTCTTTGTGGGTTACCTAACTGGTACACCAGATTTATTGTAAAAACAATCAGACTTAATACACTAGCAGGCTACTACCCTAATGAATTTTTAGTAAATAAAATTTGTCCTATCCCTAAAAAAGGCAACCTCAATTTGGTCAAGAATTTCCGATTCCTCAGTGTACCCAACACCTTCGCTTCGCTTCAAGGAAAGTACGTAGCTGCCGCCCTTAGTGACTATGTAGACCTTAACAATTTATTATATTTCAATCAGTTTGGCTTCCGTTGGGGGCATTCTTGTTCACAAGCAATAGCCACTATGTGGCATTATATTAAAATTAAATTCCATAAAAATTTATAATCTTATACTGTCTGGATCTGTCTAACGCGTTCGGACGTTTATCCTTTGCTTTAATTTTATATATGCTAAGTAAATTTGTACATCCATGTTCGATGAAATATTTCGAAAGCATGTTTCGCGAGAGGTCGGGTGTCATTATTTCTGGGGGAGCCAAATCTGATACTTTTACTTTACCGCTCGTGGGTTGCCCGCAAGGGGAGCCCACGAGCCCCATATTCTTTAATCTTATTATCGATAAGGTTAAAAAATGTTTCGAAAATAACGCTAATACTGCTTCAGTGTTTTTCGCCGATGATATCAGCTGTATTGCAGTGGGCAACTCTGAGCAAGAAGCTATCGCCAATGGGAAATTGATGTGTAAGAAAATTTTGCAACATTTATCAGAACTTGGCCTTCCGGTCAATTCTGATAAATGCGTAGCGATGGTCATAGGTAAGCCTTTCAAAAATAAAATTGAACATATCGATACTCCAGGAGGACCAATCAAAATAGTTGATAAATTCAAGTTATTAGGTTGTAATATTCGATCAGATAAGAAAAATTTAGACCATATTGAATCGTTAAAAAATAGATTTCGTAATCAACAAGCTCAATTACGGAATTTACTGGACTACGATAATAAAGTTCAACTACTAAAAATAGCCAACAGTTTACACTTTGGACTTTATAATTATTTACTGGATGTTATGCCTCCATTTACCGTACTACAATATGAATCTTTACAGGTTATTATAAATGATACGGTACGAATGATTCTAGGAGTTAAGCGAGATGACTGTGTTTCACAAAGTAAACTACTTGCCCAAGCTAATTGGATGAATTTTCAAAATTTACATGAAAAAACGCTGGTTTGTCACATTAATAGGTTAATTATGAATAAGGTCCCACTTGTCCTTTACACTGAATTAATCAAAATTGTTAGATTCAATGATGGCACTAAGTTTCATCATAGAAATACGGTCTCCCGTAGTACTATGTCAAGTAATTTAAGCTATGAGGAAGAATTATTTAAAGGAAACCGGATACCGTTTTTAGACCTTAGCAAAGTTGATAAGAAAATACCCAAACCAGTATTAGCTAAAACATTCCCGTATTGTGTTGCCCCCATATTTAATAAACTTCCGAGACAGTTAAGGCAACTATTAGGCACTACAGAATTAAAACAAAGTGCTCACCTATATTTCGCCAGCAAGTGTCAGCATAAACAAAACAAAGTCTTTTCTTGTACTTATTGTAAACAGCATGAAGTTGAAGAATACTGGTCAGTTTTGTTGACAGATATAAAATCTAAAATCAATGTTAACAAAGTATCCGACACTATAGTCAAAATATTTGAACTTGGGGAATATGATCAAGTTGCTCCTAAGAATTCCGGAACTAGTAAAGGTGGTAATGCCGATTTTAAGCTAATCAACGGTATATGGTATTTTAGGGATAGCTTAGAAAATGAAATTAAAAAACTTTGTGATGATGAACCCATAATTGCGGACATTGTAGAAAAATTCTTATCTGAACAATAATCATAATATTATTCAAGGCCTTCAATACCCGGAAAGAGATGGATGTTTCGGCCACAATATTTTATCATTTCGAATGGTGGGTAATTTACCGAACTTCGGCTACACTATACCAAAATCAAACAAAATCATTGATATGTGTTTCATGTTGCCGCTGCCAGCTTTGGTACAAATGCATTTCAATAAATTCCAAAGTAATATTTTTTTCTGTGGAAAACGAACAATCGATTTTTCAAAAGGTAATCAAAAATAATAAAATTTTGTAATTTCTGGAATGATTTTCTTAGATTATTATGCCAAATAGGGATTGTCTTCTCTTCCCCAAAATTGTTTTTTCTCTGCAAAAATTTAAGACGCGTCATTGTACTGTATAAAGTACGTTACTTTTGTTATAGCCAATTTACAGTACTTTTGTTATAGCGATTGAACTAAAATGATGTCTATCAAGAATTTAAAATATAGTGCTTAAGGATCGCTCATAGGCATTGTTTACAGAAACAATGAGATATAAAATCACTCATGGAAACCATCGGAAATACTCAACTGCACAACTAATTTTTGTAAATAAAAAGAAAATTCACCGTATAAAATGTTGATATTTCCGGCGCCATAATGGTTGCCCTTGAACTTGGGATAAGCGTTGTACTTGTTTAAGTCAAATTTTCAAGGCTTGGTTTATCATATTAAAACTTATACTATTAACTATGTGCCGTCGGCAGGATGATTTTAAATTGGAAACAATTTTTACATAGGCTAGATTTCTAGATAACTGATCAAAATTCAGATTTGATGACCTTGAAATTGAGCGTAATAGATATTAAAAATCCGTTTTATATTTTTTGCACAACAAAGTGTGCCTCATAATGTCAAAAATCTATCATATAGTAGTTTATATTAATAAATTGCCCCTCTTATCCCTCAAATTTGGGATTTTATTGATAGTAAGAAACACAAAAATTTCTAGATTTCCTTCATGTGATGAACTTGTTGATACCTCGAGATTGTTACTAAGAAGTAAATCAACCAATAAACCCTAAACATAGTTCGTATTTAAATTTTAGGAATTTATTATTAATCTTGTAAACAACTCCTTTGACCGGTCCTTAACAAATTTGCCAAAAACAAAAATCTAATTATGTCTAGATATTTAAAATCTATATACTTTAACGCAAATCAACAAAAATATTAAATGTTGTTATATAAGCAACATAGTCCTATGATACCTACTATAATTAATTATTTTTTAACTCATAGGCTTCAACCCGAGCGAAATTATATGATAAAACCAGTTAATCTAACAATATTCAGTCTCCAGCAAGTATGACAACCGATTCGGTGATACAATTGTAGTGGACCCTGACTGGGACAGATTCATGAACAAAGTCAATCGTGGAAGGGTTGAATTTATCGAAAGTGTTTTCAATTCTGATTCTCGCCCTTGTCGTGAATTAATGACGTTGGTTTGCAATCGCAAAACCACGCACGATAAGTCAATTTTTCTGATTAACAAAAAACACAGTTCCACAAACATTGACTGCGCCACTGAAGAGATTATCCGGGCACTATGGAATGATAAAAGTGAGGAGCTTGCTGCTCTAATAAATAATCAACAGCAGGCGCTGTCGAGCCGTTTTTACAATAATAATCTACGACATCGGAACAAAAGAATGAATACGGAATTCGCCGGGAGAACACCCAAAAAAGTTAAATTCGAGGCCGACGATTTAGGAAAATGGGAAAATTATGCTGATTTATAAAGTTAAACCTTTCCGTCTTTAATTAAAAAAAACGATAGTAATTTATCCCACAACTTGAAATGATTAAAGGTACCTAAGTACTTGTGATACCCCATCCAAAAATAGGGGCGTTTTTTCCGTGTTGCATTCTTTATCTTTAGAGACATCACTTATCGTTTTTAATTTACATTATAAACAAATCGATGGCTTCAAATCAGACAAACATTTTTGCCTGTCCATAAAATCTTTTACCGCCTTTAAAAACTTTTTATATTTATTCGACTTGACCACAAAAACATTACAAGTCACCAGAACCATAAAATGGCTATCAGGACAAAATGCAAAGTCAAATACGAGTTAAATTTATTATAAGCTTTAAATTCTTAAAAATATTAAAAAACGCATGGATGAAAAATACGCTTTCATTACGCTAACTTAACAAATGAAAAATTAAAATTATATTAATTTCAAAAAAGACCCCATTTTTATTCACGAGTTAAAATAAAATAATGCGTCATTTACCCATATATAGATGAATTTTCTTTGGAGCTCCCTTCGCACGAACCGCACTCAATTGCCAGCAGTAACGAAGGAGTCTCTTCAGGCTATGAAATATTATCGACTGAATCCATTTCGTCTGCTGAAATCCCCCCATTGACTATACGAAAACCGATAATAGCCTCTGTTGATGTTGGGTGTGATGCCATGCCGCTGTGTACTGAATTGATCACGAAACAAATCGAAAATCAAACTTTAACATCCCGAATAAAAGACATTGAATTGGAAAACGCCGCTCTTAAGGATAGATATAAAATTATAATAAATCCAAGTTAAGTTCACAATACACTATAGAGTCAAAATAATCAGTTATTTAGCTTATTGTTTAATAATTTATTTACGGTTATAAAGTTACAAAATATATTTACAAAATATGTTTACAAAATATATTTAAACTAAAACGCATTCTTAATATAGTTGATGATAAGGTCAATTTTACTAAGGTCAATTTTATACTTTTATAATCTATATTAAAGGATATTGTCAAAAACAACGCGGTAATCTACGCTCAATCATTAACGGATGTCATGGAAAAGTGCGGCGATGAAAAATTTACCGAAAACGTCAATGAGTTAAAGCGTTTACTGAAAATCGTTAACTTACCAGGCATGAACGAGCTAACCATTGATGACTGGGTAGCTAATGTTCGGAAACTTATGGGCCAATTCATCGAGTTAGATCAAGCCAAAGAAAAAATTGCAAGAGAAACGTTGTCTAATCTGCTAACGATTTTTGAGCAAATGGGACAATCACACAAAAATAACGAAAATATCTGCTTTAAGGACTTCATTGAATTGTACATTTTTGACAAACCAGCAGATTGTTATTCTAAAGAGCTCGATGGCGCCGAAGTTCAGGCCACAAAAAACAATTTGTCTGTGCCTGCTATGATCAAAAATGGGATTGAAGCCTTTAAACACATTCAAAAAATACTTGAATTTGTTAAGGTTGAAAACCCACTGGGCGAATCAAAATCTAAGCTCGAGAAAACTGGTGCCATTCAGGCGCAAATTTTAATTGGAAGATTTAACGATAATTTACGCGTAAAAGGCCCTAAAAATTGTCAATTAATTGGCAAATATATCCAAGTTTTAGAAAAGATTCTTCAAACCATACAGAACGTTACTCATGACCCGAAAAGTGACATTAGTGATTACATTAACACATCTGACCTTGGAGTCCCAGTTCGTGATTTCCTCGACCAATTTTTTTAATAGAAACAGGCTAAAAATCCAAACAAGTTTAAAAACTTCTGATTTAGTAAGAAATGTGTTTTGTATTAGGAGGTTAAATCAAAAATAAGAGAGATATCGAATATTATGTTAATATCATGTTAGGGTCACTATAACATTTTTATTTTTTTCTTTACCAACTGTAACAAATAATACCTAAAGTATTTTACAACATGCTTCCGGTGTAAATCTTTACTCTTTTTAGAATAGATTACAAAATGCCTCGTACACAAGCAATTATCAATGATCGAGACTTGAAACCTGAAACAATGGGTTGTAATAAACCCATCATTCTTGGAGATTGTATTAAATTTGTATCCGAAAGCAAGCCTAAAGTTAGCGATAAACAGTTGTCTGGCTCCAAAATCATCACCAGAATGGTCGATCTTGCAGCATTAGTCAAAGAGATTTGTGTTGACACGGATTGTAAAATTGAACAAAAAATCGAGGACAAAATTATCAAGTTAAGGGTTAGCATTTATAATTACACTATATCTGGTCAAGTTGTTAAACCTTCACATGTACTCATTCCTTAACTGCTACGCGCCCTGATGCGCCTTTTGGCGCACTTTTTCACTCTTTTCTCTCTCATTTCTCAACGGGTGAACGTATTATTCACCGGCTTCTTTTATATTAATAATTGACTCATTGTGAGTAATTGGGTACTAAGTTTATTAATTTCTGTCAACAAAAATGTGATTGGATCAACAGTATGTTGTCTTATGAGACCCCTGAAACTTTGTTTTGCATGCTGTTTGCGCAAAAGTTAGTGCAATAGCACCCAAAATTAGTATACAGGGGGGCCCCAAAGTAAGGGCCACCTTTGACGATTTTCAAAAGTGCCAAAAGATGGCCCTTACTT
>SCLG01001137.1:0-15468 GCA_004367875.1 Oikopleura albicans
AAAGCGACCCGGAATTGGGTGGCCCGGAATTGGAGTACCCTCTGTACATAATCCTTATAGCCAGTCGGTGGGACCGCGCATATCGCAGCAGCGAGACCGGCTTCAGAGAACCGCTCTCACTACTGAAAAATACGCTAGGGTTCTTACTTGATGAAGGGTGTCCATTGTCAAAAGGGCCAACTTAAAGTGCAAGCGCGTTTTTCTGTAATCTAAACCGTCCGTATTAGACTACAGTCTGTAGTAGAGAAATCTTGTAATATCGGAGATTGAATAATGTTTAAAAACGTTAGATTCTTGTTTTATTATAACTTTTTGTATTTATGAGAGATTAAAAACTTATGGTTAGTCTGCGTATAAAATTTGAGTAAGAAAAATCGATAAAAAATGACGATATTTTATAAAAAAGTAAAAAAATTGACGCGTGCTCACTTTAGCGCGCTCTCATTTAGCGCTTGCTCACTTTGACGGGCTCTCATTTAGCGCTTGCTCATTTTGGCACGCTCTTATTAGACGCGTGCTCACTTTGGCGCGCTCTTATATGACGCGTGCTCACTTTGGGGCGCTCTTATTTAACGATTGCTCATTTTGGCGCGCTCCCATTTAAGGCGCGTCAAGCTCTAAAGCGTATTTTTTATTTAAAAAATAACTTAAATTTTAATATTAGAAATTACCTCATGGGCAATTATTTACGTTGGAAATAATGAGAAAAAATATGAGAAAAACCTCAATTATAAACAAATTTTGGATGGCGACCATGAGACGCTAAGTCTCATAGCGCCGCTGCCTTCGAGACTATTCGAAAAATAATTAATAATAATTCCGCGCCATCAAGGCGCCGGTTTCCTAAAAATAGTCTGAGAACACCTGTGTATTCTCCGAGAACACCTGTGCATTACGTGCACTAATTATTATTCTGCATTCTTATTATTCTGCATTCTTACTATTCTGCATGCTTATTATTCTGCATTCATTATTTACGGACTATAATTAAATCCAGTTATATACGCAGCAACAGGAAATAAAAAAGTCAGACTGGCTTACGCCAGTCGGACGACTCACTCTGAAGTCTACATTTTATTAAGCAGTAGACCACATTCATTGGTGGAGTACGGCCGGGTAACGAAAGTACCTTAGAGAGAAAAAGGGTATAAGTATTAACCTAATATGGAAGGAAAAAAAATAATAACAAAAATTAAAACTTGAGACCCTAAGCCATCTCATAGAAATGCGGTCTCATGGCGCCCCGTTATAACGCCACTTTCATTTCGCCATTTTCCAGAAAGTTCGAAAAACGATTACTAAAAATTCCGCGCCACGAAGGCGCCGATCCCCCAAAAATAGTTTCCTGACCAACTATGAATTACGTAGGAACAGCTGCGTATAACTACTAGCCTGCATTATTTCTGCTTATTATTCTGCTTATTATTCTGTTTATTAGGCTGCACACGGACTATAATTATAGTCCGCTTATATATGCGGTAAGGGAAAATAAAACAGTCAGTCTGGCTTACGCCTTTCTGACAACTCACCACAAAGTTCATTTTTCACTTAGGATTACAACCATATTCATTGGTGGAGTACGGCCGGGTAACGAAAGTACCTTAGAGAGAAAAGGGTATAAGTATTAACCTAATATGAAAGAAAAAAAATAATAACAAAAATTAAAACTAGAATGGAACCACTCCTCAGTTAAAAGTAAAAAAATTTAATTAACAAATAACCTTACAATGATTTTCTTCAGCAGAAGAAAAAGAACGACCGAGATCCGGAAATATCAGAAAATCCTGAGTAGGAACCAAAAAGAACAATTAGAATTGACCAACGAAATTTTGAAAACAATAAAGGAATTAACTACAATAGTCCAAAAAAACAAAGAGAAAATTGATTATTTCTTTTAACTGAAAAGCATTACTAACGAATTCTTACGTTTTGTTCCGTGCAAATTTTAATTTTTGAAAATAATCTAATTAGTAAAATAAAAATCATGTCTAAATTGCCAAGTAAACTAGAACTAAGAAATAAGACGTATGAAATTTTGTCATCCAATTTAAAAGAAATCACAAATTTAATTGAAAAGACCGTTGCTATGGAGTTAAGTGATGATTGTCACATAAATATTGACGACCAACAGGGAAAATTTTTTTGTTGCCATAATAAATTAAAAGAAATTTTGGAAACAATTAAAAATTTGCAAACTGCTCTTTTCAAACAAAATATATTTGTTAAACAAGACACAAATAGAAACTATTAGAATGTAGAAAATTTTATAAACAAATTTCAACAATCCAACATGAAAAAACTTTTACTAAACGATAAAGAGCATACAAGTATAAAAATACTATTTTTAGATCTGCAACAAAATTTGAAAAATATTAAATAAGATATTTTCAAAGTAGGACCAAATCAGGCTCTATTTTTCACAGAATTTGAATTAATAGAAATACATGATTTCTATAGATTCGCTGACCTTAAAACAGACATGAAACAATTACATGTAACTGCTAACATCTTTTACGATAAATTAATAAATAGAATCAAAGACTTAGAATCATTACACAAAATAATAATGTCAGATACAGTAAAATAAAACAACAGTAAATAAAAAAAATATTTTATTTGAATTGTCCCACCGCCTCCCTAGCACAGAAATAAAATACAGAGCTACAGAATTAGAATATTTGTACAGAAAAGTTAATAAGAGGTAGCTACAGTTAGAGGTAGTTAGTACAGAATAATTATATAAGATTAGTTTTAATAGTCGGACACATCGAACTCTCCATCAGAGTCATCCGAGATGACGATAGGGCTAGTAATTTTAGAATTACAAAAAATATTTACACAAGAAAAAAATATACAAAAATTGATAAAAAAAAATATAAAATGTATGAAAGTACAAAAATAAGAACTTTCTTATAAAAAAATAAAATACAAAATAAAAAAATAGATTAAAAAAAATATATTGTGATTTTTTGTAATCCCTTAAGCAGTTCTCGTTGACTACCCTAGTTATTGCCGTCCCAACCGCAGACTGTGTTGAGATACTCAAACACTGTGTTGAGATCGATAAGAACGTCCAATAATTGGCGACATGAAACTCGTGCCGCTAAATTGTCCATATGCCAATAAGGCAAGACGTAATTTGAAACCCGGAATACGAAACGCTTTTTTCAAATCAAAACTTCAGCGGGATCCATTAAAACTGCAAGAAATTCAGCCTTTTCCGCATCTACTTGCAGTAAGTACTCTAGAATTACAATTCTAAAAAGGCAGTGAAAAAAAAAATACATTTTTACATAATTAAAATTTTACATATGAATTTTACAATAAATACAATAATTATACAATAAATACAAAAATTACATATTAATAATATATACACATTTTACATTTTTACAAAATATATAAAAAGTAAAAAAAAAAAGAAATTTAGAACAAAAAAATGTATTTTTTAAAAAATCACTGACTTCTCCGAGCAGCCATACTAAATGAGTCGATTGGATAATCCTCGCAAATTCGCTCATGAAGACGCATTTGAAATAACTCCTCCCAATTTACGGACATTTTTTTTTTGTTTATAATTTTATCTAGAAATAAAAATACTTTAGAGACCGGTAGCAGAGGAAAAAAAAGTAAAAATAATTATAATGTTGGACTGTTAAAATTTTACTGAAAAAACAAAAATAAATTGTCAACAATAATATAACGTATGTTGTTTTCTCGAAATTTGTTTTTTTTATTATAAAAACACCATGTAATAAAAACACAATGTTGTAGAAAAAATTTTCAATTAAAATTCAGTATCAATCAACAGTTAAATATTATTTCAGAAAAAATGGATCGCGCGGTACAGATATTTTCAATAAAACTAAAACAATTACCACCGGACATCTTAAAAATTATTATACAAAGCTACACCAATAAAAATGGTCTACTGCTTAATAAAATGTAGACTTCAAAGCGTAAGCCAGTCTGACTTTTTTCATTTCCCGTTGCTGCGTATATAAGTGGACTTAATTATAGTCCGTAAATAATGAATGCAGAATAATAAGCATGCAGAATAGTCAGAATGCAGAATAATAAGAATGCAGAATAATAATTAGTGCACGTAATGCACAGGTGTTCTCGGAGAATACACAGGTGTTCTCGGACTATTTTTAGGAAACGGCGCCTTGATGGCGCGGAATTTTTATTAATTATTTTTCGAATAGTCTCGAAAGAAGTGGCGCTATGAGACCGCTATATGACTTAGCGTCTAATTATCATGAGAAAATAATTATCATGAGAAAATAATTGTCGTTATTATGGGAAACAACACTCGTTTTTTATGAGAAAACTATATTTTAACCACTAATTAAAAAATGCCTATGACGCTCTTTCAATCTATGATGCGTCATGACGCTATTCTAACCATGAGACATTACATTCCACTATTATTACTGAGACTCCATTCCATTATTAATACTGCCACCTATATGGCATCTCTATAGATAAAGCGGCATTCTTGACGATTGCCACCTTTTGCACTAAATACAACTCACAGTATTTCCAAGCAAACGCAAGCAAACGCAAGCAAACGCAAGCAATTATCAACGACCGAGTTCTGAGACTGAGAGCCTTCCACTGTATCTGCATTTCATCAATTTTATTGAGGTAGTTAGGCATGACGATTTCGTCGTGCGGGCATAAACCTGCGAGACATTTTAAAGAACGACAAAGTTGATAAGAAAATAACTTATGGATTAATCGAATTAGAAATTTACTAAGAGCCCCAGAAATTGTACCCAACTTTCTTTCGTTTTTCAGACATTGAATGCGCTGCTTTATAACGCGTTCATCTTTTCGAACGTTGCGCAGTCTGAAATCTCAAATTAAAATTACCATTTTTTGACAAAAAACGTACTAATTGATAGAACTTGTAAGTTCTTCTTTAATCAGGCTTACAGTACGCCGAGTGTCGAAATCGGAATCTTTTTAAAGATGCCCGCATCGATGAAAGACAAAATCTCCGCAATCATAACAATCACAATCAATAACAATATTACTCATAATCTAATTTGTTTGCTTAAAAATACATCTTTTAACAGAAATTTAGTTAAAAATCAATTTTCCAAACAGAAAATAATTTTGATTTCAGATTTATAAACAAGTCTTCGGGCCTGTACCGAGAAATTCATTGCGAATTCTCATAATGCGTTTCAAAAATAAGCTACAAAATCCGTTTAAGCAATTTAATTCAAACTAAGAGGCCACTAAAGATAATATTCTTTGCGTTTATAGTAAAAGCTGAAACTTCATCAATAAAGCATAGTGAATTATCTAAAACTGCGCTAAACAAAACAAGGCTGTATTTAACGAATCAATTTGAGGGGCCGGCCGGTTTGGTCCCACCTCGTGATGTTTACTCGAAGTAACTCACAGAATTATGCCCCTATGTATGAAGACTTTGCACGTGACTCTTTTCGAATGCGTTATGATGTATATTAATTATGTAATAGTTATTTCTAAATTACCTCATGACAAGTTGTGGTAATTTAGGGGATAATAAAAAATGTTAATAAAAACGACTTTTATAAAGGCAAAAAAAATTTGGGGGGGGGGGGCGACAATGAGACGTTAGTAAACCAACGGTCTCACAGCGCCATTAATTTATCCAGAAATTTCTAATACACATCCAGAACATTCGCGAGGAAAGTCCGGGATGAAATTTATAATGCCACTTACTGCACGTGGGGACACTCGTTAACTAGCGAAACTTTCCCTGCTCAAAAATGAGCATGGGAACCACTTATGAGAGTCCCTTTGTGACTGCAACTGTATAAAAGAAGCCATTCTGATTCATTGAATCAGAAGTTATTATTATTGACTGACAATAAAAAAGAATCAACAAAACCAATCTTATTTAGGCTAATCGGAGTTTAACTTGGTAAGTTAAACTCTGACTAGCAATGCCTATCTTCACTGTTCAATCTTTGTCCTCAAATTGTGATAATACACAATAACAATTCAATATGTTATAAAAAATGGTTTATTATCACAATTACATTATAATTGTTTGAACTAGCGGCCACCACACTCTGAAAGCTGATAATGCTCGACCGACCTTTTAAGGTCAGAGAATCACCTGACCATAATTACAAAGGTCGGTCGGTGGGCATTCGTTATTTAAAAAAAAGACAGTTAGTTCGCACTGACTCACATCAAAGGGCGGTCAGTGCGCAAATATAATTAATAAACGGCGGTCGGTGCAATCGTCATAACGAGTCATAACCCATCCTTTATATGGTCACCCCAGTATTAAATTTGACACATATTATCTTCCTATGTACCCCATCGCTCAGTTATGTTGTGAAATTTTTCTATGCGAAAGTTGCAAGATAACTGTTATCTTTGAAAATCTCTGAGACATATTTATCTAAAACAATACCGATAATGAGTTTAGCACTGACAAAATTAACTTCTTCAGATAAGACATTTCTTTTAGTTTTATTCGTGTTGCTGTTAAAAAAAAATAAAATCGTTTTGAGTACGATTCTAATCTACAAAAATAGGGGGGTAACACGCTAAATGACGCATGAACTGAGTCCATTCAAATTCAAAAAGCAATTGGCGCTCGAGCGCTCCCGGATGTTGGTTTTTTTCTATTCTTTTAACACTTACCCACTGACTTTCAACTCCCATAATCATGCTCTAATGATTCCGGCAATCATAGGACAATAAAAAAATGAACCGAATAATGAGAAAAATGAAGTCAAAGATTGAGTCGGCAGATTTCTATGATAACTGGTTCATAATCATGGCGTGATGACAGGTCGTTACATTTTAATGTCGGTCGGTGATTATTGTCATACTGACAATCTCCAGCAACTATCCTTCGATGTCTTAAAAAGTGATTAAATGATAATTTTTCCCATCGCATGTCATTATTGTGCGTCATGAAATTTACGAGTATTAAAATCACCGCTGAAATGAAATCGGCTGGAAAAAATATGCGAGACAAAAACTACCCCGTAAAATGAGTTCATAACTGTTTTCGGGTGCACTTTTTGAAACCTTGTTTGCTTTCTATCAGAATTATTGTTTGATTTTATTTTTGTAATATAATCAAATTTTCACACAAACAATAATATTGTATGTGTCAACTGCAATTCAAACCAAATATTTTAACAAAGTTTACATGATATGAGAAAGTTGCTGCTTTTGCCTGGCTTAGTCGAATTTATCAATTGTGATTTATTTACAAAATCCCAACAAGACTTTTTTAACAAATTCGGACGACCCTTTACAGCTTATTGGAATACACCGTCGGCTATTTGTGGTCATTATGGCGTTGAGCTTGTTTGGTATTTTCAATAAAAAAAAACAATCTGAACGCGTTAGTAACCGTTATAAGTTAACTTATAAGAGGTCGCCAAATAAGGGCCCGTCAAATAAGGGTCGATTTTTTCGAGAAAATATTATTGCGCCAAATACGGGTCGCTGATTATAAGATTAATTCCTACGGATACTTTTAACTATTTTATTGTCTGCTTCTCGCGATAATTAATTTAAATTGTTTTTAATCTCTAATTTAGTCAAAAAATTAATAAAATAAAAACTAAAACGTAAAAAAACATATTTTCATTCAGTATCTTTTAAAATGTGCTTATCCTAGGTTCGCCAAATAACGGTCGCGTCGCCATATAAGGGTCGGTTTTTCAAAATAGGAAACGGACCCTTATTTGGCGACAAAGGGCATAATTTCAGGTTTCTTCTATTAAGACATTTTATTTAAATGACCGCATACGGTACCCGGCTTCGTAAAAAAAAATTGTCTGAAAATCCTGGTACTGACCTTCAAAAATATAATATTGAGTCGAACGCTAATCAATCCTGGAATGGATCGGTTATAAACATTTTCTACAGTCATGTTACTGGGAAATGGCCATATTATTGGGATGGTAAGCCAATAAATGGTGGAATACCACAATTGGGAAATATTACGCAACATTTGAACAGCTTTCGTAAGACAATTGAGGACATGATTCCGGATAGAAATTTTAACGGTTTAGCTGTTATTGACTGGGAACGATGGTAGATTTTCTGTTATTTGTATTTTTCGTCGTCAAAACAAATTTCTGTTACAAAATTTGGATAGACTGGAATTAATTGTTCAGTATTTTTTTTAAATAACCCCCTGCGCACTTATTTGACCGAAATGTCTGCCGAAAAAACATTTTGTTACGTAATAATGGCGAGATAACTGCGCAGAGCGTAGGTGTCTGTCTAGAAAATTCTCAGCCAAAAACGGCCAGATAACAGCACGAGCGGAGAATTGCTCAATAACAAGTTATTATGACCGGCCGCCTTTCATTGGCGGCCGGATAAATACCTTTTATTTTAATTATTTTTAATGGTCGAAATTTTTTGCCAAATGGTAATAAGGACCCATCAATTTTTTCAAAGTGCATTAAGGTCAAGTCAGTTTTTGTGGATCTGACCTTATAACCAGACACCCCTGTTTAATTTTTTAAAATACACCCAAGTTTCCGAAGTCTGTATGTACAAATTATACTGGTAAAATAAATCCTATGACAGAAAAACTACTACATTGCTAGGATCCTTTATACGACCGAAATTGGGACAACCGCGCAATTTACCAAAAATCAAGCGTCGCACTAGTCAAAAAGTTAAACCCGGACCTACCGAAAAACGAAACCGAAAAACGCGCAAAAATAGAGTTTGAAAAAAGCGCTCGACAGTTCATGGAATCAACCCTGAAAATGTGCATTGAAACACGACCAAAAGCCGTTTGGGGATATTACCGCTTTCCTGACTGCCATGATAACGAAAAAGTGCCAAATTGCACTGAACGGTCTCAAGCATGGCGTGGTTGTCTACACTCTTTTTTCTACCTGAGAGCTTTAAATTATAAGAGACTGAGCAATTTAATTTATTTGAATTTTATTCGATCGAATACTTTTAATGGGGGAAAATTCGTTACTCTCCATTTTTCAACCAAGGCATAAGTAAAATGGTTTGTAAACTTTAAATTATAGTACACGGTGTACTGGCTGAAACATAGCGGTGCAAAGGGTTTGCTCCATTTTTAAAATATAACGGCGCAGAGGGTGAATTGAAGACAAATCAGATTAATGTAAAAGTTTTCGTTATTTACCGTTCGATCAGCCATTTCTCGCATATGTTTCTGAACTAACTTGACTGGTACATACTGGCGTGAGTTAAAACGCCACTAGTTTCAAAAACTTTTAAAAGCTTTAGTCCAATATAGGGAGCCACAATAGGACACTAACCAGTGGCGCATTCAATAACCTCTAACTGTAAAAATCCATTCAAGAAGCTTTGAAATAGTATGTAGTGTTACATTATGTGTTGACAACTCAAAAAAAGGATGACGAGACTGAGTGGCTATGGAACCTTTCGACAGTCATTTATCCATCGAGCCAGGGCTCGGCAACCGCTGGCTTATATGGGCAAGCCTGCTTATTTACAGTTTTGGGCCCGAGAGATCAGCTCTGGACAGCTCATTCTTTTTTGCGCACAACAGACCACTTCATTTTTCTCTGATTTTTGCCGAGCCTTGCATTTAGTTATATTGGATATGCAACAAGAAACACACAAAACATTACCAAATATGTTCAAAGCAGAACCCTCGAGGCTTGGAGAATTTTACCAAAAAATCGTCCAAAGTTACCCATCTATCACTATCACCGGTGAGCAATTTAGTCATTTGATTCATACTGTATGGACCGTCCAAGAAGCAGGTCGGAAAGATTAGAGCGCAGTGTGTAGGCCATTAGTCTAAAATTGTATAGAGCGGAATATACGAGTTTCCTACGGGGATTATTCGAGAATGTTTACAATTTTTTTATGTCCAAGAAATGTGTTCCTCGTAGTCAGAAGAGCTTTTACAAGGAATAGAATTTAAATGATAATGTCTCTTAAGATGTGCAGGTTTAACCTTTAAATAATATTTAAAAATCGAAAAGGTCCATCCAGAAATCCCTGAATGCTATATTTTTAGTTACAGTCCTTCACCATTTATCGGAAGATTTTTTGGCCCAAATGGGGTCATTCTAATAAAAAAATGACCTCTTTTGTGACGATTCTCATTTATCGGACGCTATTTTCGAGAACCGAACACGTCCGATAAATGGTTAAGGACTGTTATATATCAGTTTTTGGCCTACATTTTAAACCTTGAAATGATATTATATTTTAAAAACGTTTCAGAACAACCTACCGAGAAAACTACGAATTTTTGAGCGTTGGGGATCTTATTCGTACAATTGGCGTCAGCGCTGTTATGGGAGTTGATGGGGTCGTTTTGTGGAACGATCACATTGCGGTGAAAAACGAAACGATGTGCACGAAAATGAAAAATTATGTTTCACAGTCCCTAGGTCCAGTTGTGAAGATGTTTACCACGTTTTTGGAAACCTGTAGCAAGTCCCTCTGTAATGGCTATGGTCGCTGCATTCTTAAAGGAATGGTATCTGAAAGAAAGTTTTGCCGAGAAAATTTCAAACCTAACGTTAACACCTAAACACATTTCCACTAACGGATTGTCTATACGGTATAGGCTATACAGTCCCTAATCACATAAGGGACGTTTTCAGTTGTCGAAAAAGCGTCCGTCAAGAGACAAACGTCCGTCAAGGGCTCAGGGTCCCTCATGGAGTGAAATTCCCCGTTAGTTTTTAAAATGCTGTTAAGGTTCATGATAGACCTTTGACTTATACTTAACTTCGATGTTTAGGGTATTGCGGTTTTTGTAGAAAACTCAACTCACAGAAAACGTTACTTGCAGAAAAGGTTAACACAGAACGGGTTATTTCGAAAGTAAAAGCATAATTTTCAAAAATACCGTTGGCCAGAAGCGTTTATTAAAGAACTAGAAGATCAAGCTGACCACGTTCCACTATTAATGTTTTTGACTCATTCGGATCTGGAACATCCAAGTGGCGGTCACTGGTTGTGCCATTGTTATCAAGGGCATTCTGGCAAGCATTGTACCGGAGAAGTTAACAATTTTGACAAGTTACGAACATAAAACAATTGTGTACAAAAAGAAGCCACTATCATTTATTTTTCTGCCAAAATTAAAATATGTTTTGTTTGTTGCACTAATGTACTAAACTACAGTTGGAAAATCATATCTATAACTAGGGTTCGAAATTCTTTACTTTTTTAGCAAAGTCATGAAATCGTTAAATACTAAAATAAGGTACGTCATGATGCACCTTGTTGGGGCCTTGAACTGCTCGCTTTTCTTAATTGTATTTTTGGTTAAATACGATGCACGTGTAACTACTAGCTTATTTTTCGCGCTTTTTTTTCCGTGGCCCTATACTGGCTCGCGAGCTTTCTCTGGCGGAATACATGATAAGCGGACAGTTCATAAAGTCTCACCATTATTATACCCTCTATAGACGAGTAGGTTTTTTTAATGAAAATTTTTTTCCATAAAAAAATACTTGATTTCGAACCCGTGTTTTCAATGTTAAAGTTTTTAACAATTAGCATTTCTGGAAATCTTTCTTTTCTTTTTTGGAGCCGAGGAGAGTCGCCGAAGCTTTGCCTTTTTTACTGACGAAGCATAATGCTCTGAATTCGTTTCCGTTACGTTTACAGGTCAGTACCATTTCAACGCCTGTCACGGTTTCTTTTGATTTTCCCGCTTCAAAACTTTCTCGCTCACTTTTCTTGAATAAGCCATTGTACGCGCTTGAATCGACGTCATTGCATGGGTCAGCTAAATATACAGTGTGGGTCAGCTAAATGTACAATACAGTCACAAACACTTCAATACACACTGCAGTAACAGGTCGTTTAACGCACAGGGGTCCCGACTGGATACTAACCCGTAGAGGGACATTCGTGCAATATACATAACACATATCATATGATTCATATGTATTTTATTTTCAAAAATTTTGGTGGGAAGTTAGGCCCGTCTATTCCGATTTATGATTCACTTAGGCATTTAAAATTTGTTAGAATGTGTCCTTAGAGTTAAACTATACTACATAAATGATTATGGCCCTCAAGTGGACAAACCGCGATTTTCCGAGAAAACGTCATTCTAATAAAATACTTTTGAGACAAAACTTTCTCCCGGAAATTTCAAACAACCTCTCTTTTCACGCAAGAAGTCCCTCTAAAGTGCTTTGCTCAGAAAAACCGCGGTGATGTCCATTTTTACCGTTCAATACCCATGTATATTTGTCACATTACCGCATTCAATTCGCAACTCGGGGTCAATTTCGTTTGTGCCCTTTTTCGCATCTTTCTTCGACGGGAAGATATGATCCTTATCACAGACCAGTTGGGCAAATGTGGCTACTTTTCCTTTTTGGCAAGTCAAGGTCAAGGTTGTTTTTCCTTTTTTCGTCTTCGAGGTCACGGAAACGTCCTTCGATAAATTGGTCAAACCGCATTCGCCGTGAACAGTTCCACCACCAGTGTGTTTTGCTTCCGATGCTAAAGCGCCAAACAAACATTTAGCGCGAAACTAAAAACGTTTCGTACGAAAAACACGCGAAAAAAGCGCGTTTCGTACGAAATGTTTCTGGGTATATCAAAGAATTACTTTATATAAACAGAAACATTAATATATAGTTGGTGTATCAGAGATCCAAATTTGAAAAATTTATATGAAATTTAGCAAAGTCGGATGATATTTAAAAAAATGACATTTTATTTATATAAAATTATACGTAATTATCTTTATTGAACGTTGTTTGACATAATTAACATTCAGGTGTTTGTTTGTTTCAAATTTGCTTGTTTTATGTTTTAATGTAACTGGCCCACGTATTATTTTGAAGTAACAAAATGAGGGCCACCATTGAACCCAATTTGGGTTATCAAAATTAGACAAAATTTAACTGTTGTTCACCCAATTTCCCGTATGTCATTTTATACAGGGGGTTACAGGATCTACAAACAGGGTACTACTGTAATACTAGTTCCAAAAAAAGGAAATTTTACGTGGCATTGACGGTTTTAAAAGTGAAGTTTCCCAATGAAACGAACTTCCGTTTCGTGCATATGGAGTATCAGAAGAAATATAATTAAATGAAAATATTAAGCATTTTCTTGACGTTTAAAAACATCAAAAAAGAATTTCAAGGTAAATATCAACGTTAATCTAACGGTCTGTCAAAGCAATTTGTGTTTTTGTCGTTCGGATATGTCCGATCAGTGATTTTTTTTAAATAAACATTTATTTTGCTTCGAAACGACGCTATTGGTATAAGCATGATAGACGTTTATTCTCTTAGTATTAGAATAAACCATTTAACTCGTGCGTAACAGGCGATTAAAATGGCGTCTAAAAAGTATTATATTTTTGTGAAGTATTTTTGTGGTGATTTTAAGAAATCGTTTTTTTTTTCATTATTCATATAACATAAGATTATTCCGCGTTAAAAATGAACCACTTGGCTGTGAACTCAGAGTTTTTAATTTAGTATTATAATATTATTTTATTTTTTGGATTTGTTTACGGGGCTGTTGGTTATAACTTACCAGTATAGAATCTATAGGGAGTCTATCCATTTGTGGTCGCGAAAAAAACCCGTTTATGAGTACTTTTGCGACCAAATGTGTGGTCCCGAAAGTACTAATAAACGGGTTTTTCGCGACCATTCTTAACTTCCCTTCATCATCTAAACTATAAAAAATGACTGGAAAATTGTCGGGCAAAAGTGGACGGTTAACTGGGCACCCCGTGTTAACAAAACTTAAGTACTTAATCCGAACATAATGTGAAATAATTTGCGCCCATTATTATTCATTTTTTCCGGCACATACCGCGTTTACAAGCTAAAATGCTACACGGCTGAGCTAAGGAGAGCAATCGAGGGACTAATAGTGGTTGAGTTATATTTGTTGGATGTATGTTATAAAAAACTGTCTCAAAAATATGCGCTGCAAAAGCAGTCAAATCCGGGTCTATTGATATCATTTTAATCTCCGACAGTTGCGCGTAGCTAGCCGTGTAGCATTTTAGCTTGTAAACGCGGTACTTCAGATTTTTGTTATGTAAAAACAGTCGGCAAATAATGTATGAGATTAGTCAAAAGCCTGCCGGTTTTTAGCCTAAAACTTTTAGGGTTAAAATTTAGTATTTTCTCTCTAAAATTTTGCATTTACCGGTTGCAACCCAATCATCCGGATAATCAGATTATGGCTGTGTGGAAAATACTAAAGATGAAATCGGAATAAGCGCTAAATCACCAAACGGAATGATTTCGTTTAGCGAAAAAAAAAAATAGATAGAAACAGCCCGGGGCAGGGTCCTGACTAAATGGTAATACGACAGGTGAAGGCAAAATGTTCGCCAAATTTAGTAAATATTTTGAGGGAAAACTTTGCTCGAACTTGCTCCCGCTCAGGGAAATAGAAAAATTGAAAAAAAAATAATAGAAAAAAAATAATTCTTGCGTTCCTTCTAAGCGTAACTAAATCGAGAAAAAAATAGAGGAAAATCGTTTAAAGTACTACTATCATGCTTCGGAATAAGATTGCCATTTTAGTTCTCATTACTACCTTTGTCGGTATGAAACTTACTTTCACTCATTTGAGAAATTTGACAGAGAAGCAACAAAGGCATATGTTCAAAATCGGCATAACTCGTCAGATTGTATTTACGGCTAAAACTGCCAATTTTACCGAAAATTTTACTGATAAATTTTACTGATATTAACAGCTGCGCGCCCGTCTGCGCTTTTTGGCCCATTTTTCAGTCTGTTCTATTTCATTTCTGGATCGGTTTGTTTTATTCAAATAATGGAATCATTGTACATCAAATCATACTGAGGTTATTCATTTATGCCAACAAAAACGTTTAAAAATGCGCCAAAAAGCGTAGCAGGGCGCGCCCTTGGGTAGTAAATCCGGGTGCGTAGCAGTTAACTCACAGGGGTCACATAGTCTGAATTTGGATTAAACGCCCCGAAAATGATAGTAAACGGACCTTAATTGAAAATCGCCGAAACAGGGGTCTAGTTAAATTTCATGAAAAAAATATAAAACATAAAACGGAACTGATTTTTTTTTGTTGATTATTTCATCGTGAAAACATAAACATGTTTTAATTTCATTATTTTCTATTAATTTCCTATAAAAAAGGAGAGTAAAGCTCGTTTTTTATGAATTTGTAATGATTTTATTTTATATTTGGGCCAAAAGCTATGTCTTGCAATCGCCTGGTTTTCAAGCACATAAAAGAAAATGAAAAAAAAGAGTCTATGAGTTCAACTACTTGCAAGCTTATTAAATCTTCAACAGAAGTGTTTTAAATAAAACAAAAAAAAAAGTAGTTGTGAAAAATCTTGATTGAACATGTTAAGTATAGTGAAAGAATGTATCCCTCCACCCGCGTATGTTTTTCTGAAAAAACATAAAACAGCATCAACAACATTCCGACAATTAATGACCCATTATAACCGGTTTCGGGGGTTA
>SCLG01001138.1:0-15544 GCA_004367875.1 Oikopleura albicans
AGTTAATGCCGGATTTTTTACGGTACGGAAAAGTACGGACACGTCGGTAGCCAAACCCATTGCGACCATAATTAATCCGGACCCAATTGTGTTCATAATTCGAATAAACTGTGGAGAAATATTATCAGCCGGAAAACTTCCTCCGCGACTCTCATTGTAGTCTAAAAATCGCTGTAGCCATTCGTCTTGATCGGGATAACTACAGAGGATTTATTTAATCGGCTCGTGGGGGTGAAGCAACCCATATGGGGGACTTTTTCAAATAAAGTTTCTACTATAAACGTTAAGGGATTTTCATTTTTATATGAAAATACTTTAATAATTCGCACGTTCATGCGAATTCATTAGCATTATTCCAACAAGTCCCTAAAAACTTCAAAGTGTGTAACACTGTGTGTAGCATATCAAAGTTTTTAAAATCAAAAATTTGCCATAATTTTAAACACTGCTCACCAGTCGACGTCCACGCGCCTAACGCTACCGCAAAATTAGGGGTACAGTCCTTACGCCTTTTTTGTGACGATCCTTATTCGGACGGTGTTCCTTTTACGGACGCTATTTTTGAGTAGCGAAAACGTCCGAAAAAGGAGTAAGGAGTTCTTACTAAGTACTGTGTTTTCGGAACACTGGTTTGCCAGCGTCAATCATCGTTAACACTCACGAACGGTATTCGTTGAACAGCTTACTCCGACAAAAATAAAAAAAAATCGCCTTATTATCTGGACTTAGTTTTTTTATGTACTCAAACAATATGGTGTAAAAATCATGTGAAAATGCGAATAATACCGTATAGTGACCAAAATAATTAATTTTTATTGCTTACGTATTATAATAAATTCCCATGTCGGATACCAAACGCGCGCTGCCGTCCTCAACAAAATACAAAACTGTAGATAAAAAACACTCTACAAAAGGTTTTCCACTTCGGCGCTTTTATCTAGGATTTATTTCTCAGATGCAAAACTATAGAGGAAGATAAATTTTATCAAGACAGATTCGATCCAAAATTATTTGGATAAGCGTATTAAACAAGTTATAAATGCTTTCAGAAGAAAACGCAAATGTGTACTTATTAAGCTAGCTACTTTTAAACGCGTTATTTCACGGCGAGAAGTTATTGTAATCTTAGACAATTCGTATTTTATTTCGAATGTTCATTAACCGTCACTGTTATAGAGGTATATTTATGTTTTCAAGTTATTTTAGTAATTCAATAAAACAACGAAACAACATCAAAAATGCGATAGTTTTGGTCGTTGTTTGTGCAACTTTTTGATGACTGTTTGGTCCCTGATTAAGTTAAATAAAAAGGGGACATAGGCGTTGTGTACAAATAGAAACGGAAAACTTAAAAATGCCTCTAAGTGTTATTTTTGTCGGATTTTTTTATTAGTTCAGGCGTATTTATCGTATCTAACACTACACAAAATTACAGGACCTACTGATTCTCAAAAAACTGACGGTTTTTCATTTTTGATAAAACTCGACATTTCTCGGAGAAAATGATTATACAATTTCAATCAGAAAAGGCGGTTGTTTCCTTGTAATTCGTATACTTTAGTAATCTAAGATACCTAGATTAATGGTAAAAATTGTTTTATCTCAAAAATAAACTCAAACACTTGGCAAAATAGACAATTTTTTGACAAGAAGTCGCTTTGTCCGAAAACATGAGTGCCTAAAATGCTACTAGTTTTAGTTTTAAATTGATTTCACTTGGAAAAG
This sequence comes from Oikopleura albicans, assembly GCA_004367875.1. Classification (NCBI taxonomy): domain Eukaryota; kingdom Metazoa; phylum Chordata; class Appendicularia; order Copelata; family Oikopleuridae; genus Oikopleura; species Oikopleura albicans. Next base: position 1,726 of record SCLG01001138.1, read on the forward strand.
AAACATTGAACCAAGAGCTCAAATGCATCGTTTTGGATTTCTGAAGTTCGATTTTAAAAGTTAAAAATCAAGTTCATGATACTCAAGTGGTCACCCCATTTTTTCCGATATTTTTTTCACCTAAACTCAAGTTCTAAAATAGGAAACGATACGATTGAGCGCTTTATTAATACGCTTCGTTTACAGCAAAAACGAATTGAATATCTTAGTATAAACTGTAATACTAGTATCGTTTATAAATTAGCCGTTTTTGGCTAAGTTCACTGCTCTGTGGGGGGTCTATGAGAAGGGATCTTGATCTCCAACGTTTAAAATAGTCGATAGAAATTCGTCGAAAATTAGAGCCGCTAGAGCACATTTTCGACTAGTAGCTTTTCACATAAAGCGTCCGTATAGGAAGAAATCGACCGTATTGGGAGTGAGAATTGTATGCAGGTAAAATGAGGATCATAATCAGCTGACTCCTATGTCACTATAAAGCCTTTGATTGTGCAATCCGTAACGAATTTTTGTCGTTTTTTCTAGCTCTAATTAATTGTTAATTGTTCGTGATTAATCAAATAACAATATTTTTTTCAGTTTTTATAATTCCAAATTGATTATTCTTTGTTGATTTTTACTGTCGTACCAATGTCCATCCCATGTTTTTGATGGTTAATGGTTGCTGCATTACAAATGTACATTTTTTTAAATAGTTTCGAATTGAATCATAAACTCCGTTTTGTTTATTTCGAAAAGGTTTAAACGGTGGAAAATTATTTAACATATAAGGATAATTGAGCTCATAAAATATTTCAACTTAAAAAGAACTGTGAACTGGCTTCCATGGCAGTTAGAATAGTAGGAACTTCTTGATTATTTCTTATTTCCAGAAATTTTTTGAAACCAATGTCAGCTAGCATTCGTGTTACGAACATCGCACTATGTGCCAAGGTGTGTCCATCAAAACCAAAAAAATCACGCACTCGGCAGTAGCAGCTGGAGTATACATTGTCAACAATAATGGTGCCTAAAAATAGACCTGAATGTTGCTTTGTTGAAAGTTTTTTTTTATTTATCTCGTTTTTTTAATCTCGCCGTTATGAATGCAATTCCGTAAAATTACACATGGTTCGCACTTAATTGCCATGCTCACGGAAGCAACTTTTCCCGTGACTAGTTTGGAAGTTGGAAAAAATAGAATAATGTCAAATTGAGTGATTATTTACGCATCATATAAATAAATTTTATATCAATACGGTTGGTAGCACCAACTTGGTACCGTTTGATTGAATTATGACTTAAAGTCTATGAGCTGTCGAGAAACACAAACGTACCTGTTTTAAGAACAGGTGCGTACATTCCTTCAATAATTTTGGATTTGACAGATATTACAGGTTTTCCCTCGAGGGTACCGTTTATAACATGAAATACAATATCGCCCGGCATGACGTCTTTGGCAAACTTAGTCGAAAATTTGTTTCCAACAAATAATAAATGTTTTGGGCTGATTTGGAGCTTTGCAATTGCGGTTTCGATTTCCAAGAACTTAAGTTCATTTAATGCATCTTTATGTGCCCACATATAAAACTCTGAATACATCATTTTTTGGCCATCAAATGAAAGAACTCTTGTGTAGGGTTGTATTGTATAACTTAAACATTTTAGTACATTTTACTTATAATAAAATTTTAAGCACTTTAAGTCGTAACAATAATAACAAATTCTTCCATTATTCGTTTGGGACACTCTCAAAAAGGTAATGTTGTATGCGTTTTTAACGGTGTACTTTCTGTTTAAAATGCGATTCGTAACAAAAAAGCCGCTAATCAAGTGAGGACTGTATTTCAAAAAAAATCAAATTAAAACATCTTTTTATTAACAACTGAAAAGTTCAACCCTCAACTGTCTCCGAGGCGAAGATTTTTTATCGGCAACAATCCGAAATTTTTTACAAGTACCTGCGCATTTGGCGGAAAACAGCCCGAGCTACGTTTTTCCTCTAATTTTTCTTGTTCTTTTTTAGCTATGTTTTCCTTATTTTCTTTATCAATTCTTTCTTGTTTTCGCTGGTTTTGTTGTTCTATGTCTTCATAACTCCTAGTGATATCGTAATTTATAGCTTTGTCAATAATATCCGCTTAGTACAGAGCTCGCCATGGTTTGCTTATATCATAATAAAATTAGTTATCTCATTAATTTTCAAACTTTGATTAATTGACATAAGAGCATATCAAAAAAGACTATTTGCGTCACCAGATTTTGAGCGTAACGAGAGTGACTTTAGTTTTCCAGGCTAAACGGTGTAGCCCTGGCTTTGTCGGGATATTGCTGCCTCACAATTTGACTAATTCTTTGATATCCTATGCTAACGTATGTGTTAAAAAGGGTTATATTTGAAGGCAACTTTAATATATCGGTTGGGTTATTTTGTGTGAAAAAAAACAATGAGAAATAAAAACACAATCTCAAAAAATACATTAGAGTTTAGTACGTAGGGGACGAAAATGTTGGTTTGGATAGCAATTTCGAGGAATTTTCCACATGTTTTGGGAACAAAGGTTAAATAGATAGCCTACTTTTTAACTGTAAAAGTTCGAAAAAAAAAATTAAAAAGAAGTTTTATTAACACAAGGCCTTTCGGTTAGTGAACCTAAATTGCCAAACGTTGACATGCGCCACTCTTCGATGTTTACTTTATTGATATCACCAACTGCAGTAAGATGCGTTTTCTCGTCGCCACCTGTAAACTTTAGTCGAACATGATGATCTTTAGCGCTAAAAACGTACAAGTGAAACTACACAAGGTGCACAGTTCAATAGTCAGTCATTAATCACCCAATATAATATTCAAGTTAAACATTTTGTAGATATCTTACATTTTTTGAACCGTGTTGAAACTTTTTTCTGATATGGCAGCACTTGCTGAAAATAATGATCCAAAGAAAGCTTTTATATTTGAGCGAACGTCATCTGATTGTTGTTTGAGGTCCTTAATTTCGCTTTATTGTTTTAAGCAGCTCACCGTAAACTTGGGTACTTAAATATATACACTACGTATGCAGTTATCCAGATTTTTTTGTGAAATACTGCCGTAAAAAACAAAGCACAAAGCAAGTGGACACGATTGTTATCTTTTCAGAAATAAAATGGGCCGGACAGCAGAATTTGGTTAAAATCCTGGATAATTGGCAGAAATATATATGTTCTATACAGTATAGACTATACAGTATAGACTACAGTCCTGACTTTCAAATATGCAATTTGCGTTTCCGAAAAACGTGCACAATTTGGAAGTCGTGCACAATTTTGTAGTGGCTCGTTATGGTACACATGATAATTCAAAGTTAGTTTTTTTTTGTTGAAATGGTTTGTAAGACAATTTTTTAGGCTTTATCTTCGGATTTAACTCGAGAAATCGTTTCAGATAAGTCTGAACTTGATTTGTCTAAACGTTCTGAGAAGCAAATACAATGTAATCCTTGTCGGTAAATTTATGAATTTGAAATTACAGGTAAAATTTTTATTTGTATCGTTTACAATTTAACACTTGAAAACAATTGTAATTTAAGTTTTTTTTAAACACGGGGTTTTGGTTTCAGTCCGGTAACATTAATTACATGTCATTTTAACATATTAAAAGTACAAATTCATTTAAGCGAATGTTCAATTTGGTGACATTTTTAGGGCGTTTTAGACTCTAAAAATTTGAGAGTCATAAATTTACACAAAATCAATCTAAGTGGTTAATTCGAACTAACAAATATCAATTTACTGGATCAAAAAATTTAAGAATTGCACAATTGTAGGTCGTTTGGTGAAACATCGGCCTGAAAATTTGCACAACTTGAAGGTCGTTTAGTGTAAAGTGTACAATTTGGCAGTCGTGCACAAATTGAGGGTTCATAATTTGAAAGCCCAGACTGTATACTGTATAGAGTATACTAGATATTTAGTTTTTTTAATGTCATAAAATATCTTTCCTACCGTTAGCTCTTTGTATTCAACTTCTAGAGCTATTGAGCCCCCCAAATAATGTTTCTTTATTTGAGTTTGCTTGTTAAATCCCTAATAAACATTTGACCCAAAAAAGGAAATCAATACCACCAACACTGTTCACGTGATTGGCGCCTCAATTTCAAGTTTTTGGCAAGTTCAAGGCAACGTGGGCGATCGGCAGTGATACTTATGACAACCAAGATACAGTCATGTTAAAGTACAAGCTTTTTTCTCTTAGCAACAGAATAAAATAATGTAATCATATTTGTGGAACGGATTTTATAGCGTTTTCCCCCGAACGTAAAGTTTGTAAACAACATGACTGACCGGTCCTTATGATTATTGTCTTCAAATTTATTTATAAAAAATATTTTAAACTCATTTCTGAACAACATAATGTCCAAATTGTTCAAAAAATCTTCTGTATTTTGTTGAATGTTCTTCAAAAAATTTCGTTAAGCATTCTCCCTCTTTGGGTACGGGTAATTGGTCAACAGCTTTCTAAACATGGGCTCAAGTTATTCTTGTGAATTAAAAGTCATTTTTTGCACGTCTTACACATATTTCTGTTTGCGTTTTCAACGAGAAAAAATGCGTTTATTTAATTTGAGCCATTTTCTTAAAGTCCACCGTCCAGGGGTTAGAGAGCTTGGGTATTTCTATCAACCATGTCCTCTGTTCTTTAACAACAGTGTAATACTTGTATGTTGATGATGACGAACTACCTGCGCCTTTTTGGTGTTCAGCCTACAATGAAAAATGGTTAACAAAAAGTATTACAGGAGGTTGCCAAATAAGGGCTCCTCTAATCGGGGGACCCCTCAAATAGGGTCCTTTGGCCAACTGTAGGTTGGTGGCGCCAAAAAAGGTCCTTTTTTCGAGGAAAATAACATTGTTCCAAATAATATGTATTTTATTTGAGTACCAAATTTTCGGCTTTCGCCATCTTCAGGGTATGATATACAGAGGGTAGGCCAATTCCGGAANCTTTCAAAAACACATTATTCTAGAACGTCTGGAGTTTCGGATTTGTTTATTACTTTTCAACATTCTGTCAGTATTAGTATATCATACCCTGAAGATGGCGAAAGCCGAAAATTTGGTACTCAAATAAAATACATATTATCTCAAATGTCTCAAATCGATATTACAATGTTCCAAATAAGAGTCCTTTTTTCGAGAAAATTATTATTGCTCTAAATAAGGGTCGATGATTTTACTATTGTTTCCCATAGTCCTTTTCTATTAGTTTTTGATCTGCTTGTAGATATAATTAATTAAATTGTAATAAACTCACATTTAATCTTTATATAATAGAGAGATTTAATTAATTTGATAAAATCAAATGTATATCGCAAAAAAATATAATTACGTAGAGAAATAACACTAATTATGATGTTGTAAAATAAAGGTCGGGTCGTCATAAAGGGGTTAGTTTCTGAAAACACGGAACCGAGCTTTATTTGGCGACTCCCTGTATACATCTTAACTGCAAGACATAGTTACATTTTTGGAATTTTTCACTCAAAGATCTTCTATCACACTTTTCTAAGATGACCACATACCCCTAGTTGCAGACCATTAATACCAGAATCAAGACTGAATCCAACTGTCCGTAAGTTTTCCTCGGTTGAACTTTTGAAGGCGGATGAAGCTTTTTCCACAAATTCAGTGCTACCATATCTTGATAGTTTCGCATAAAAAAGATCAATATTACATCAATATATCATAACTCTCAGAGGGACAATTGTGCAAACTTGCACCAAATTACCTAAAATGACCGACAAATTGCATTATGCTAGTATACATAGTTTAATTGCAAATCGCTTATACAAAGGTTCAGTCCAATTTTATGGGAAAAATATAAAACGGAAGTTTTTTTGTACAAAATGAGCTCATGTCGGATTATATGCCACTTAGGACCCTTAAGAGTTAAAAACAAACACATTATTATGAAAAAATGTCATATAATGAGATTCTAAGCAAGTTTATTGTGAGACCGTGTCGTTTTAATCCTTTCCTATTTTTGGAATTATAATTCCCACACTCGTACTTTTAGTGTCTTGCTCAAAGATGTCCATTGAAAGATATTGCCCAGTTTTTGGATTATATCCTTGTCCAACATAGGTTTTCATAGTAACGGGACTTGGCGAGATTTCAAGTTGGTCTTACTATGTTCAAATTTATGGGATAAATTTATCAGCTTTTCATTGAGTAGACTGGTGAATAAATTACCGTAAATTTTAAATGCGGTTGTTCCTTAAAGGTTCTTCAATTTGAAAAAAATAAAATTGCTAAAAAATTAATGAACAAAAAAAGTTGGAAAATTAGGAAAGTTCTCATATAATTTCATGAGAAAATATTTTTTTTTCGGTTTGTTCTCTAATATTTCAATTATTTCTATTTTTGAACCATGAGAGCGCATCCCGTGTATCAAATAACAATTTTATTTTTGAACAAAGCCTGTTAAAAATTCAAGTGATCGCGAGTTTTTTGGGAAGCCGTCCCCGGGAACAATACCATGTAACGCACCCAGTGAAAACTTTGTAAGTTCTTTTACTGAGTTAAGGTCTTTTTGTTTCAGCGTCTTTAAGAAGATTTCCATGTTGTTTTGCTCACTTGGTGAAATATCTGGGTTTTTCTCCAAAAAGTCTTTCCACTGTTTTTCTACTTGAGATGTTTCGTAACTAAATAAGGAAATTAAACATATTTTATGATATCACTTTTCCAGTAAAAAAAACTTCGTTCTTTCAAAGTTCAGAAACACGTTAATTTAGTATTTATCAAGTTTTATAATTTTATTTTTTTAATTTTTAAAAATATCAGGAACCAAGTTAAATAATAACTTGTATAAGCATAGCTGGAAAAAAACGTGACTAGAACAGACCGTGACAGTAACTAAAGGTAGGGTAGTAAGCTGAACGCATTAAGTCGAACAAAAATGAAGTTCGAATGTAGTAAGTCGAACAACTCGAAGTCAAACGCATTTTTTTTATAAAAATTTCGTATATTGAGCTGTAGTGATTAATTTTAAACTCACATTTCATTTTTTTCTAATATTTTGTAAAAGTTGTTGGTTTGAGAATTCATTTTACCACTGTCTATATCTTCCGCATTAACGAATTTTCCTTTCGTTACCACGTTGGTAGAATGACTGAAGGATGCAGCAAATAATTCCCAACCTAAATCGTCATCGTTTTTGTCCATTATATTTGTTATCGCTTGAAACAAATTTTTTGGTTGCTGAACACCATTTGGCCATGTGGTGAAGTCTGATCCTTCAGTTTCTGTCAAATACGGACAATCTAGAAATGTTTTTCAAGTTTCAGTGCGTAAGAGAAATTATATGGCGTAAAGATTTGCTAAAATTAGAAATTCCAATAACCTTAACACGTAAAGTGTTCACCCTGTCAATTTGAGGGTGTTCGGGCAAATTTTCCGACCGGACTTTTTGCTGTATTTGTTTATCAAAACTGGGTAGTTAAATTATGTAGTTGCAAACAGTTAAAATACGATTAATTTCAGAATGATTTTTTTAAAATACCGGTTTTTGGTGGTTTAACTGCCAAGGGTCCCTGGCGGATAGCAACCCGTTAGGGTACATGTGATCATATCTGAGCACTCCGCCTTTCTTTTAATCTATACATTTCCATGATTGTCCTTCATAGGGTATTCAAACATGAGGATTTTGCTCATGATAATTAAAACACTGTACGAGAGCTCCGAAAGGTTATAAAAAAAATTTAGAGAACATCACGCGCAAAGAACATTTTTTAGCCAAAAAAGAGGTCATATTTTCCCTCCTTTTTTACAAAAAAGTTGCGTCTTGAAATTTAATTTGACTCATATATCATCAATTTTTGATCAGGACCGACAATCATCGAAATTTTACAGGAATTAAGACGATGTGATTAGATCTGATCACATGGACCTTGTAAAGAACAAATTTTACACGTTTCGAATTATTTTGACGGAATAAAGGTCCCTCACTCTGGTTTTATACAAGAATTAAATCAAAAATACATATTTTATAACCTTCGGGATCAGTTTCTATAAGTACGACGGGTACGTCGGGGAGCTCTAGAATCTTCACAAAGAAATGACTGAAATTTTTCTTCAACAATGCCGCTCGGTCAGCCCACGCCATGCCTTTTCGCCTCAAGTTACGCCCATGAGTTAAAATTCCAACTACGTTGGGTCGGTCGTAATCAATCAAGTTTAATACTTTTAAAGCTCTGTAATGGTTTTTTGTTATGATTTGTTGTAATTATAAAAAAACTGAAATATAACGGCGCACCAGGTTATTTGTTTTTTGATCAAGAAATACTGTCTTATCTGCTTTTTTATTTCATGTTTTTTTTGACGGGAAGGAAAAATTATTTATGAAACGTTTTTTTTTGGACTACAGTCCCTACTCTCAATACGGACGCTCCCGATACGGACGATGATCTCAATACGGACGATGATCTCAATACGGACGCTTTTTCGGCGAAAAAAGCGTTTTTCCCAATACGAACGCTGCCCCTTTTTTGCGTTTGTGCGGCCGATGATCCCCATAAGGACGCTTTTTGCACGGTAAAATTGAGACATTTATTCAAAAAAAAAATAATATACACAGGATACTCAGTTAACCGGCAGGTAAAATTTTTTGAAAACCTGCCGGTTAACTGGTACTTGCATAGGCGATATCACGGAAAAATCGAGATCTGCCGGTTAACTGAAAATAGGGCTGCCGGTTAACTGAAAATACGTATTTTTATAATTGTTTTTGTCATTCTAGATTGTAAGATAATCTTCCTTGCTAAATCTGTTATTTTGGAGTATTAACGCCGTTAATTTAACGGACTTGTTATTATGCCACGCAAGACAAAAACATTTGAAAACATCTCACAATAGAGGTCAAAAAAAAAAAATTCAAAATATGCGAAAATACTCTTGGGATGAACGAAACAAAATTGAAAGATTGGAAAACTGCCTGTTAACAGCGCAATGCATAGTCGTTTACGCTGAAAGATTTTTGGGCCAAAACTTGTCAATTAACGGAACGCCTGTTAACGGCGCACCTTGTGTTAATAACAATTTTAAAAAATTAATTGAAATATGTACTAAAATTTTTAGAACAAAAAGAAAAACCAAAAAGTTTCAAGCAAAAACTGAAAAAAACTGCCGGTCAACCGAAAACTGCCGGTCAACTGGTAATCGTGTAGGCGTTTTTGCTGAAAAAGTTTAGCCGAAAAAACTGCCGGTTAACTGAAAATAGCCCGTTAACTGGGTATCCTGTGTATGTAAATTAAAATGGCTTATTTACACTTAAAATATTGTCATAATGAGTAATTTACAGTCCTTACCTATTTAACGGGTATCGTAAAAGAAATGTATCATTTAAGTACAGTAAGGGGCCGGGGATTCTTTCAGTAGCGACCTTCCACAAAAAAATAGAAACGATAATATTTTCAGATATTTTTGTTTTTAAATTTAAATTACGTTCGGAACAGGTAATAAAATATTAATGCTTAAATTTGAACAAAATTCAATGCAATTTCAATATTAGTACTCATTAACTTCTAAAAGCTCGAAGGACAGGGCCATTCTGATAATTTTCGGACGTCTTCAAATTGTTTCCAAATTAAGTATGTTCTCAAAAAATGTTCAAAATAAGCCATTCTAATCTTCAAATTTCCAGAATAAGCCATTCTATTACACAAATTTCCGAAAAGCATCCCAATAAGGACGTTGGGCCCAATACGGACGGTGCTCCCAATACGGACGCTATTTTCGAGAATCAAAAACGTCCGTATTGTGAGTAGGGACTGTACATATATACAGACTCCTATCTGTAAACATTTCATGATTTATAAATTATGGCCGCTGGTAAAGAAAACAAAAGTTCTTTCGTACGACTGAATCAGCCTTAATCGTTAATTGCGAAGTCAAAATTTGAATCAGAAAATAAAAATATATTGAATGAACCCCTTTAGGGCAAATTTGTAACACCGGTAAATACTAATATGGAACACTAAAGCTTACGAATTTTGGAATAGAAGTATTATTAAATAACGCATTTCTATCTCTTATTCTTTATTATAAAATCTTTTATTTCCATTTTTTCAGACACTGTTAATCGAAGCAGGTGTTGTCGGTTATTCTTAGCCATTTTGGAACAATAAAAAGTACAACAAATTTATTAGAAATTCTTGAAATCAAAAATGTAACTTTTAAGTCAAATAAAAAAAAAATAGAAAAAATAATTTCGGTCAGCGAATGTGCAAGATAAGTGCACAGGGAGTGTAATGTGAGGTAATAATGAAAATAGGAATTTCTTATTTCTAGACGTTTTAGTGAAAATTATGGAGAAATTATTTTCTTACTTAGAATTATATTCAACAAAAAATAGAGAGTTGTATCAAAGGAACAAAAAACCACCTGAGAGATTTGGCTAAATCACTATTGTTGTCATCCCAGCGGGTCTCATCACACCTTTGAACAATCCCTATGATATTGGGATATCTTCGGTTTTCCTGTTCCCCGACAATTTTCAACGGCTCGTAGGTGTTGAAGAATTCTTCGATAGCCCTCATGTTGTGAGCATCCTAATTATTTTTTAAATATACAAAAAAAACATATTTAATACGAGTTGTTTTGTTTTAAGTGGATATGTCCATACTGTCTGAAAACAAAGTCTCCAAAACTTCAAATATAACGTTATAAAAATAAATTCAATCTCAACTTTTTATTAGTTGCTGTGTTCAGAAATGTTAGAGAGGCTACTTAAAAATAAAGATAATGTTGTTTTTAGTCAGACCCATCTCCAGATAAACTCAAATATTTTACACTTATTATTAAAATGGTTATTTTATAATTTATAAACGTCGAAAATTTAAAAAAAAATTTAATAGAAACTAGATGATCACACTAATACAAAAATGAAGTTTAATCAAAACATTAGCATAATAAAAAATTATACGAATTATAATTTCATGTTTTTTATAAACGTTGTTTTATACTAATATCTTATCCGGCGATTTTTTTTTCAAACTTCTAAGCATTGAGCCGTTAACCCGCCAGTTTGCCGTTTAACGGTCACTTTAGTCAGGAACCTTTAGTCAGTAAAGTTTAGTGGACCGTTAATTACGCGTTCTATGTCTTTGATAACACCACAGAAGCTCAGGTACACGTTGTACCGTACACCAAAAAGCATGATCAATATTTACTTGCTGTATGCCGCGACTGTCGTGTAATCCAGGTGTATCAATAAGTGAGATTGTCGGTGATCGGATTTTGTTCGAAGCATCTTCTTTTTTTGATGACAAAATAAATTCTGTAACGCTATGTGTTTCCGACTGTCGATCATTTACTGCAGCTACGTCTTGATTGAATAAGAAATTAATCGTACTGGATTTTCCCATTCCAGTCCCGCCCAAAAGAACCATAACAGCATTTTTAAAACTTCTTAGTGCTTCAAATGAATGTCTCATATACTGAACAGCCTATGTAAGATTCGAAAAAATCATCTCCCAGAACTTTATCGCCCTTTTTACAGCCCAAATTTTGAAAAAATCCTATATCTTGACACATTTAGGCACTATGACTCATATGGTTGGCTCATATTTTGACAAGTTTGTCATCGTCCACAGGTATTTTTTAAAATTTTATTAAAAGTTTAAGTTTTAACAAAAATATGTTTTATTAGTAAAACATAAATAATTTATTTTTAACATCAAATATCGTGATTTTAAATCCGATAAATAATTCTAAAACTATTTTTGATCAATCACAGAAACGGTCCAGCAGTCGATGCCCCATGTCTTGACAGATTGCCCGTATCTTGAAAAAAAAATCACACATGCTGATAAAGTCCCATACGATGACAGATTTTAGGCCCTTTTAGTCATGAAAAACTGTCAAGAAAAGGGCGATACAACTGTATTTGGTTCACCGCACGATTTCAACATTAGTCCAAGAAAAAAAGTCGACTCGAAAATGTTCCATAATGAACATCGTATTCATATTCAGAATATGTCAGGATAATTTTTCGAACTATAATACAAATTACTTTTGTTATCAAATCCGATCCTGATCGTGGTTAGATTCGATTCTTTTATCCTTAAGCGTTTTGTATTTATCTTCAAATTTTGCGGTTATCTCCATATAATCATTATAAGTTGATGGTAGTTCCAGTTTTCGGGATCTAACCGGTGCATTTTTAGCCCCTGTGTATGTCGTATTGGTCGAAATGTCTTCTTCAGTTGAGTTTTTAGGTTCTGAAGATAAAGTTATGTCAGTTTCACGAGTAGAAAAACCAGTGTTTGTCGCCGCTAACATTTAAAAATAGGGTTTAAAAGGAAACAAAGATTGCGTAAAGCTCCTCAACCTGAGCACCGACATACGGTATGTTTTTTAAAGTCAGTCTTAACGGGGACGAGTTAAATAGGTAAATGAAGGTTTTCAAATTTTATGATAGAATTTAAGCTTCAGTTACCCTCTTAAGTAACTGATTCTGAAACGGCTAGGAAATCGAATTATTTAGAATTTCTGTATTGTACTTATACCGTTATGTTCGGCGCTCCATTTGTCGTGAAAGCTCTCACAGTGCTGTGTGCTGATTTGAACATACAAAATCCAGACAAATTTTCGCATTTAAGCCTTAAATTTTAAGGTATTTACACCGTTTCCGTTTTTTTTATTTATCTATTTTATTTGCTCACTTTGAGTTTCATTTGAGTTTCACATATCGAATAGTTATTTTTAACGATACCCATAAATCGTAATATATAATCATAGACTGTGATTTGCCGAGACCTGATTCATAGTCTGAAAAGGGAAAAAATGAACTTTAATTGTCGGCATGTTAAATTTGCTGGGTGACGTGTACCAGTGGTACACGATATTTGCAAACGGCGACAAAAAGATTCTTACAATTGATCGATTTCCTTTTCAGACTATGAATCATAGACTATGATTCATAGTCTATGATTACATACCTTAGATCAATTAAAAAAAAATTTTGTCTCGAAAAAAGTTCGAAAAGACATACATTGAAGGGTCTCTAGGTGTGGATTCTCCAGATGTGCATGTCTCTTTAGGTGTGCGTTTTCAGGAAATTTTATAAATACCTCTAAATGTGCACATTTTTAGACCGATTTTTTTCAAAATCTACCTATAGATGTGTACTTTTTCGGACCTTTTTTTCAAAAAAGCTTTTTAGATGTTCACTTTTTGTGCTATTTTGTCATAAATAGAATTTGTGCTCAAAAAGACGTACTAAAAATGAATGCTGAAAAAATGACCATTTTTTTAAATGAAAAGTTTTTTGATGTCTAAACCTTCATTTTTGGAAACGTCATTTTGAATCGATTTCCTTCTTTTTTCCTTCTTTATAATTTTTTATAATTTTTTTTTAAATTAGAGATCAATAAGCCGGTATTCCAGAAAATAATTCTGGTGGAATTTGATTCGTGAAAATCGCAAGAAAAATTGGGCTGAAAAAGATAATTTTTTCGACATTGGGAAAATAAATTTCCCCAAATAAATGTTCATGTCAACGGAAAGTTTTTTGTGGGTTTTTGCTGCAATCGTTAGCCCCTCAATTTGACACCGTGTGCCGTTTAATTAACTCATAGTTAACTCATAGTCTGTTAGACAATCGAAACAAAAGTCTACTTGACACAAGCATATGAAACAATTGGGTTTTGCCTTTTCAAATTGCATTATACGTAACTAATCTGGTGAGACGGATATAATCTGACTAGACTGTAAATGTATTACAATCAATAAAGTACGCGCTATTACTGTATGCCAATTTACAGTCATTTTAATGTCAATATGCCTTTGCTATGTACTT